>CAUYLG010060117.1:0-81548 GCA_963573385.1 Cacajao melanocephalus | reverse complement strand
CCAATTTTTCATAATTGAGCCAAGATTTTGCCATGTAAGCCTAGGCAAAAGAGTGATACTCCATAAAAAAAAAAAAAAAAAAAAAAAAAAAGAGCATTCAGTACTCAAGAAACAGAGACTATAAAGCCTATAAAGTAGACATTATTCATATTTCTAACTTGATATCTGATTGAACCAGTACCCAGATAGTACAGTAACTTCGGCCAGCTCATGCAGCCACCCAGAGACAGTCAGCGCTAAACACATCTTCTGATTCTTCATTTAGTGCAAACTTGTTTCATTCCTACTCTTCAGGTTGCCTTGTCTCCAGGTTGGAGCTACAGAAAGAATTTGGTAATTCTCATTATTGCAGCGGAGTTCTAGAGCAGGTAGTTGGACAAGCAGAGCTGCATCCACTATCTAGAAATAGTCTCCTCAAAGCTAATTCTAGGCTGTTGAGTATCTGGTCATAGCTATACCTCTCCATCATGCTGCATTACAAAATGCAGCAGCGTGACTTACTTTCCTTTCAACACCAGCCACCATGAGCTAAGTGGCAGTAAAGAATTGGCTCCCATTATGGCCATTGCTGTGAAAATGCCAGCAGCAGGTGCAGCTGGTGTGGAGCTTATCAGGAAAAGGCAATGTGACCAGAAGTTCCAGAGTGATTATGTATAATTTAATTTTTGTGTTGAAAAATAAGAGAAATTTTTACCATATTACATTATGCCCAAAACCATGGCTGTCTTCTGAGCCAGAGAACCAAAGAGAAAGCAGAAGCAGGATTTCCTCAGACACCGAAGTATACCATTAGCCATGCATTGTTAAAATACCTGCAAGTCATCTTCTAGACTTCAGGAGGGTAGGAGAAAGGGGCCAAAGATGAGGGTGTGAGCCATCTTAGTATTTCCGTTTCTATCACTTATACTATCTTTGAGAAAACTTTGTAAACCAAAGCTGTGTGGGAAGCTTAAGTAATCTGAAGTCGGAGCAAGATGCTGTTCCTGTTGCCACTGCTACCACTGAACACCAGGCCCACAAATTTCACTGAATAGTGGACACCATCACTGGCACCACTATTGCCGTGACTGGATATTGAATGCCACTTCTACCATTGCCACTGATGGAATAAATTCTAAACTGCTCCTGCTTCTCTGTAGAATCTGGTTGGTCAAGGATTAGTCACATATCCTGGTCCCCAGGTGGTTACCAGATTTAGCAAATAAAAATACAAAATGCACCGTTAAAAATTTCAGATAAACAATGAAATTTTTTCAGTGTATTTCCCATGTAATATTTGAAATATACTGAAAAACTGTTGTTTATTTGAAATTCACATGTAACTGAGTGTCCTTAATGTATCTGATAATCCTACCCCGAGGGGCCAGCCGAAAGGAAAAGTGAATGTCTGGCTTTTCATGTCTGGCACATAGGATGGTAAACCCAGACTTCCACAAAGATGAACACGATGATGAATTTTCCAAATATAGAAAAGAGTTTATTATGCTGTGCTGCCAATGATAGGTATATCTACTCTTCAAAGTCAAATTAACATGTCATCCCTTGTCATAAGCAATATAAAAGAAGACTTAGTTATTCTAACTTCTCAGGGACACATTTTTAACCCAAACACCTAGAGGATAGGATGAAGCAGGCAGAAAGCCATGTTCATGTTTGCTTCTCATAAAAACCTGTTTTTTTGCAGATGTGTAAGTACAAGGCATTGGATATTTTACATATTTTTTAATGTCCAAGCCTGGGCTTCATCCAGGGACAAAAACATGCAGAGGGCACAGACATAACTGGCTACAACTGCATCTGTGAACTCGACTGGACTGTAGGGTTTTCTTAGCCATAGTCCTTTTAAAGAATTTCACAGAGAGCATAGATGCTTTGGGTAGAAGCTGTAACTTAGACTTTGATGAGACAGTTTCAATAAGCACCACATATCCATAGTGCTTCAGCAGGCCCAGAAGAAGCACGGCCTTAATGAACCCTGCTCCAGCTTTGTAAGACAGGCGCTCCACTAGACCCTAGGACTGTTGTCTGTGCCTGTGCTGCTGGACAGGAGCTATGCCTGGGAAGGGCCACGATCCCCTCTGATATATAGCCCAAATAAAGGGGAGGCGTTATTGTCCTTGAAAGGCACCATCTTCCAGATAACCAGAACCATGTGTCCCACGCCTGTGGGACTCTGTTCTCAGCAGAGTGTCAGATGCTGTCCAGCCTTGGAATGTACTTGCTCCATGCAACCAGTACGAAGTGGGAAAAGGAATCCTCACTGGGCCTCTCTCCCAGGTCACCACAGGCTTCAAAGTCTTCCCAGGGCAATCGAATCATTCATCTCTGTCTTTTACACATCCCTTCCATCAACCTTTTCCAAACAGAAGAAAGGAAAATGATGTTTTCAAAGTGTTGCCCCTTCCTACCTGACACTTTGTCTAGACAGTTTCCAAAAGAGCCTCTTTTTAGAGCCCTCTTTTTTGTGCTAGATGGGGAAAGGAAAAATGTTTTCTAAAAGCCTCACTGTGATTTTATAAAAATGTTGAAGATCATTCTATTTAATAATATCCTCCCTACCCCATCCCCAACACACACACTCAGACACTCATAGATATTAAATCATTTGTTAGCTTACTTGTATTCACAAATATTTGTTAAATATGTTCATCAAGAAGTGCCAAGTACTATGCTAAGCATGAGTGATATAAAGATGAAAAAGATAAAATGATCTTGGCCTGCATAGAGTTTTCTACTTTATATACCCCACAACAATAAGTATAAAGCTTTACATATAGTTCATCTCAATTAAACTAGTATTTAATGAGTAATTTGAATTCCTCAAGAGAATAAAGTCACTATGATAATTAAGTCTTATTGAGAAGATAGATGCCCCTCCCTCCTTCCTCCCTCCCTCCTTCCCTCCTTCCTCCCTCCCTCTCTTCCTTCCTTCCTTCCTCCCTCCCTTTCTTCCTTCCTTCCTTCCTTCCTTCCTTCCTTCCTTCCTTCCTTCCTTCTTTCCTCCCTCCCTTCCTTCCAGTACATATTTATGAAATGTTCGCATTGTGTCAGGTGCTGTGCTGGAGGCTGGGTATCCAAGAATAACAAACTCTCAGAGGAGTCGCTCTTGTAACCGTAATTACAACCTAGTGGGGGTAATACACATTAAAAGATCATCTCCAAAATGAAATTATAACTGCAAACTGTAGTAAATTATGATCATCTCTGTTGACTGAATGAATAAAGGGTACTATGAAAATACTCAACAGAGGAGTCTGTTAAAGCTCACAGGGCTGGAGAGCTTAGATTTAATTTGGCATGACAGTATTACGGCCAAGTAAGGAAGAGGAGGGAAGTGGGGAGAGCCTATCGTACACCAGGCACTGTGCTATAAATTGACAAATTTTGTTACAGCTTTTCGAGATATTCATCATTATCTGCATTTCACGAGCAAAGAAACTGAGAGTCAGAGATCTGAAGTAATTTGTTCACCGTCAAAACTAGTGGTAGAGCTTAGATCTGAAATCAGAACTGCTTGACTTCAGAATCCACGTTATTTTCATCACACCACATTCCCTCTCCCTACAATTACTAGGGTGACACTTTTCAGCAAATAAGCAAAATAGTAAACATGATAGTCTCATGTCCTAGCAGCCTGTGCTTTGCTCACTTGGCTCCACTTTGGCCTTTGTGTTCTTTAAACACGTTCCCATCTCAGGGCCTTGCACTTGTCTGTATGTTTTTGTAGTTCTGTCCCTCCCTTAGTCAGATGTTTGCTCAGCAGTGACCTCCTTAGAGAGGCCTTATCTGACCACATTCACAAAAATAGTGCCTGTCACTCTGTTTACTCTCCTTTATTTTCCTTTATACCACTTATCACTATGTGACGATGTATTTGATATTCATTTGTTGGTTGTCACTTCCCGGTAAAATGTAAGCTCTAAGTAAGTTAGGGACTGCATAAGGCAGGGTCTTAGCAGAACGTGAACTCTACTATGATGGTTTAATTGAAAGGATTTAAAAAGAAAGGTGGACACTTTACAGCGGTGTTTAAGCAGATTTAAAGAACACAATGAAAAATGTTGAGACATCTAGAAGTGTGGGGAAAAGAAAATGGAAGCCATTACCATCCCTAGGCTTAGCGGAGGGATAGGGGAGGAAACATTGTTCCTGAAATCAGTTATTGCTGGAGCTTAAAGGAGAGGCTGGCCAACAGCAGCTGTGTTCATAGAGGAGATAGCCAATGCTGGGGCATCTCTGAGCAGAGAGAATCCCCAGGCAAACTACTCCCATCTCTCACCACTCCACCCTAGCATCTTTTGCATTTCCTGTATCATTGGCTAAACCCAACTGGAATCCAGCCAGTGAGGTTACACAGGTGCAATCTACATTAATCCAACTCCCAAGCACACAGCAGGGAAGAGAAGGTAGAGAATAAATCTGAGATTAGAAGCAAATAGGGAATAATCAAATATAAAGACTTCATTTGTTTTGTTTATTTCGTTTTCCCACTATCTAGAACATCGCCTCCCATACTTTGAATGGTCAATAATGTGTGTGCATGAATTTTTTAAAAAATGCCCTGTGAATGAGAAAGACATGAGATGGACATCAGAAAAACCAGGAGCAACACAGGTTTGGTTCAATGAGTATTTCTAACCAGGTGATGATTGTGAGCATGGAATGGAAAACCATAACTGAAAGCTGCTTCTAAAAAGTGACTAGATTTCAGTTTGTTCAGTGTAAAACACTTCTGTAAAGTCTAAAGTTCGTATAAATTGTGAGACACAGATCACACCCGCATATGTGAGGGAATGCCTTCTGCATGCAATATAAACCAACATCCACCCATTCAGTTGGTCTGAGCTGGCGTCCAGGTAGAAAGGAGAAGGAAGGAGTTGAGGTTAAGTGATCATGCTGGCTGGTATCTAAGCTGTGGATCATCAAGATGCAAGTAATAGAAATACACTTAAATGTGCTAAATAACAAAAACAAGAATATATCATGAGGACATAGGGCTATCTAAAGGGACCTAAAGAAAGGAGATATAGGAGGGACCACTGTAATTACTCTTTTCACCTCTATAAGACTAGATGGTCTGTCAGTCTTTCAGCAAATATTCTGAACTCTTACTGTGTGCCAGGCACTGGGTTAGATTCTAAGGTAAATACAACAAAGAGTCTCATCTCTGCTTGCCTGGTGATATTTAAATATTCTCTCTCTCTCTCTCTCTTTCCCTCTCTCTCCCTGTCTCGCTCTCCCACCCACTCTCTCATTGGCTTTACCTGGTTTTGTGCAGACAGCCTAAACTAGCAACTCTCGCCCCTAACATGTCTTTACTGACTTTTGAAGACTAATGCCTGCATAAATATGAAGTTTCTGTGTTTTGATTTTAAGTTCCAAACAGAGAATCTAAGGAGCTAACTGGGGCGGGGAGGGGGTGGTCCTATGATCCATTCAAGCCATCAAGCAGACCAGTGGTGATTCTCACCCATTCAGCACAGATAACAGAAGCATACTCTGTGAAGGGAACACGAGCAGCCTTTCCAAGAGAAAACTGGAGGGAGGAGACATTATTGGTACAATAGGATATCTCTCTTTCATCTCCACCTATTCAGCCTTCCCATGATTTCTTCATTTGTACACGCCATGGAAAATTTGTAAGGACAGGATTTGAAAGAGGATATGGGAGGGTGCGCAGGTGAATATAATATTCTGGATCTGTTTATGGATGCCCTGGGAGTGGAATGCACATCCTCTGAGGATTTATTCTTCCAGCTTGTTTGTAGAATGTCCAAGCATAACTCATCAGACGACCTATCTGCCCACAGACTCTGCCCTCTGGGTCTGTCACCAACAATAAACAGCATGATACGTGACAAAATCTGAAAAAAGAAAAGGCATTTGTGCCTCTGATTTAGTTCTGACTAAATGAGCAGCTACAGTGAAGGCATGCAGATCAAATAGAAATTCCTGACATTAGTCCATGCTAATGAAAACATCTACGGTATAATTAAAGATACAAAAAAAAAAAATTCTTGTAAAATGTAGAGCCCGTAGAAAGATGAGGTGATTCACACTAACCCAAGCATAAAGCAGTTTGGAATCTGAGTCATGTGGTACTCAATGAATTATCAATTATTGCCAGTGGCAATAGTGGTAATGTTCAGAACATTTAAAATATTAACTTTAATTCATCTATGCCTTGCCTTGAAAAAGCTGGAGAGAGGCAGAAATTCAGAGAAGATCAGAATCACATGTGATTGTGTCCATTTTACTGTTTTAGTCCATTCAGGTTGCCATAACAAAGTACCAAAAACAAGGTAGTTTATAAACAACAGAAGTTTACTTCTCGCTGTTCTGGAGTGTAGGAAGTACAAGATCAAGATGCCAGCAAATTCAGTGTCTGGTGAGGGCTGTTCTCTTGTTCATATATGGTGCCATTTCACTGTGTCCTCAGGTGGTGAAACATGTGGACAAGCCCCATTGGGCCTCTTTCATAAGGGAATTGATCCCATTCTCGTGGGATGAAAAGAGCCCTCATAACCTAATCACGTCCCAAAGGCCTTAGCTCCTAATACCATCTCCATGGTGATTAGGTTTCAACATACGAATTTTGCAGGGACATAAATATTCAGGCCATAGTATCCACATAAAAAATTGCTCCCAAGATGCCCATAACTGTGATAGGTGCCATGACAATAGGTGTTGTCAAGATTAGAGGAGTTAGAGCCATGAGTGAACAGAATGGTCCATATGTTTCTTCATCTCTGAAAAGAAGCTTAAACACAAACAAGAAGTGTACAATGGCACTGGAATCAAAGGGCTTCACGTAGTACTGAAAGGGCAAGGGTGGCCCACCTGTTCTACCTCCAATCAGCCTGACCAGGAGAACCTTCAAGAGCTTCCAGAAGGCAGTGGACACAAATATGTTTTGTATGAGTTCCAAAGACTCACATAACCAGTAGCGACCTTAGCCTTATCACCAACAGCTCCTTCATTTTATAGGTGAGAGAAATCTGGACTGAGAGTGGTAAAAGCATATCACCCAAGGTTATAGGTAGTCACAGGTCTGCCATGAGAGCTGAACACCCCCACTAGCATATACCTTCTGCTACGCAGAATTCTGGGATGATCTCCAATGATTCTCATCTTTATATAATCCACTCCCCTTTTGGTGTGGGTGACACCTGTAAAAATGATGAGATATCACTCTCATGATTATGTTATATTTTGTGGCAAAGAGATATTATCCTGGGTGAGCCTGATCTAATTAAAAAGCTGGCTTCTGGCTAGTGGCAGAAAATAAAGTCAGAGAGATGAGCTCTAGCTGGCCTAGAAGAAAGCATCTGCTTTGTGAACTGCCTGTGGGGACCACGTGGCAAGGAGCTGCCAGTGGCCTCCAGTAGTTGAGAGAAGTCCCTGGACGACAGCTAATAGGAAAATAGGAACCTCAGTCCTACAGCTGTAAGCAAATTTCTAGCCAACAAGTTAGATTGGAAGAGGACCCAAGCTCCAGATGAGAACTAAAGCCCCAGCCAACCCTTTGATACCAGACTGGCGAGATATTAAGTAGAAAATCCAGCCATGTTGTGCTTGAACTTCTGATCTGCAGGAATTCAAAGATAATAAATGGGTTATATTTTAAACTGCTAAGTTTGTGCTAATTTGTTATGCAGCAAAAGTAAACGAATATACTCCCAAATGAATTTATCTGGGCAGGGCTCTTTTGATTTCAAAGAACTGAAGCTTTATCAAACCAGCTTGAGTAGAATAGAAAATGGGAGGAGAGATAATTATTATAAAGGCAGAAACTGCATAGAATCGAAGGACAAAGACAGAATAAAAAACTGAATACTAAAAAAAAAATAAAAAATAAAAAACAACTAAAAAGAGTAAGCCTGAATTCTTGCAAAACTTTTACAACTGAATTAGTCACCTCATCTACCCACCTCACTGTGAACCCCATGTTCCAGACACATGAACTATTCAGCTATTTAAATTACTTCCCTGCTGCTATGCCAGGGTAATAAATACATTTTCTCTTGATGCCTAGTTCATTTGACTGGCCTTAGCTGTCTGTAGTGCTGCTCTGAGGAAGATTACGAGACTGATGTTTGGGATCAGCAAGAATGATGAATTAGGATAGCAGGTAGTGACCGTGTAAGCAAGGGAGTGGCTAATAGCCCGTGCCCATCTATTTGCCAACCCAGTGGTCTGTCACTTTTTATTCTGTCTCTCCAGCTTGAAATTTCTATTCCCTGCTAGCCCAAATTCTACTAATCATTCAAGGCTTCTCCAAGAAGCCAATCCTGATCACTCCTCACTCTACTCATCCACAATTAGAATTATTTTCTCCCTCTTCCTGGTCCCAGAGTACTTACAGAAAGTATTTAAAGAAAGTACTTAAGGAAAGTGCTTTAAATAAAAATACCTCAATTTTCAAATGTAACACTGGTTGGGGTTGAATTATGTCCTCCACAAAGATATTTTGAAGTCCTAACTCCCAGTACCCCAGAATGTGATCTTATTTGGGAAACTGGGTCATTGCAGATGTCATTAGTTAAGACAAAGGAACACTGGACTAGGGTAGGTCATTCATCCAATATGACTGTTCTCCTTACTGGTAGAGAAGGGACAGAGACAAGGCATCCTTATGGACAGATGACCAAGTAAAGACAGGGACAGAGATTGCAATTGTGCTGTCGCAAGCCAAAGAAAGCTTGTGGCTACCAGAAGCTGGAAGAGGCAAGGAAGGATCCTCCTCTGGAAGCTCCAGAGAAAGCTTACCCCTGCTAACACCTTAGTTTGAGACTTCCATCCTCAAACTGTGCTAAAATAAATGTCTCTCATTTTAAGCCACCCAGTGTGTGGTATTCTGTTATCGCAAGCCTAAAAAGCTAATACAGATACCCTATCAGGTTTTTTGTAAATTTCTGTATCTTTTATTAGAGTCTAGGCTCTCTGAACATAAAGTTGGTATTATATTCACCTTATTTTCTTACATGATAGATATTTTCAGTAAATTTGAGACACGTGGCAGGATTTATTAACACATTTGTTGATTCAGCAAATATATATATTGAGCATCTATTATGTGTCAGATACAACTCTAGGCCCTTGGACATACAGCAGGGTACAAAATCAATCTTTAAGATCCTGACTTCAAGAAGCTTTTCAATGAATGAATTAAAGACCAATTGATGGATAATGAACAACTATTACATCTTCCAATTTGGCCAGGATTGGTTCAGGTATCTGAAATAAGCTAAATTTGCAGAATGACTTTAATAGTTTAATGCGTTCAGCTTCTAAGGTTAATGCAATGGCTCTTAGCAGGGGCAATTTTCGTCCCCAGGGAATGTTTAACATTGTCTGGAGACATTTTTGATTATTACAACCAGGAGAGAGGGCTACTGGCATCTAGCAAGTAGAGGCCAGGGTTGCTGCTAAACATCCTACAATGCACCGGCCCTCCCCCCCCGCAAAAAAAAAAAAAAAAAAAAAAAAAAAAATTGCTGAAGTCGAGTAACCTTGAATTAGAGTATACAGGGAAACCTGGGAATAGGTAGGAAAGTGAATGAATCTGTATCATCTCCCATCAGCTAAGCACTGTGCTGAGATAGTTAGATATGTCAATGTACTTCATCTCATTTTAGAGATGAAGAAACCAAGGCTCAAAGTTAAATAACTTTCCCAAGACTGAACATTTAGTAAGTGTTAATGCCAACATAAACCCAGGTCTGACTCCCAATGTTCCTCCACATCACAGCTGCTTTGTTCAGTACAACTTCCCTGACTTGAAATTGAATTGAAGTTGAACCCCAGGCGTGAGGACATTGAATCCCAATCAATAGACATAAAGGAGACTCCTGGGGCCATTGTTATACTGCCAGGCCTTCAAGAGTGCTCTGCGGGGACTATGGGTACCATGGAATTGACAGCCCCATCTGGGGATCAGCTCAAAGTGGGGGTGGGGAGATTGAAGAGCTGACCCTCCCCTAAACTCCTGAGCCAGATAGAAACATAGGTAATGAAAGGTTATTCTCTAGTAATACAGGAGTTCCATAAACTAATGAAGACAATTGGAAAGTGGGAACAGGAGAGAAATATCTAAAATGAAATAACGAGAATATAAAAACTACAGCAAATAGGAAAAGAGAGAGACGAGAAATATCTGAAAAGCGGGGGCTAGAAACACAGTTTATTTATTTGTCCATTCAACTGATATTTATGAAGCGCCTACTTTGTGCTAAGTAATACCCAAACGCTGGATTGTACACTGGTGAACAAAGAGATGTGGCTCCCTGTTACCATGAATTACAGTCTGATGGAACACATCAAAACAATCCCATAATAGGGGTGTGTGTGTGTGTGTGTATATGTACATAGATTTAGTCTCAGTTACGTTTAGTGGCAGTTTGGAGAATCAAGAGGCTATTATGTAACCTTGAGTTTCCATGTTTTCTTAAATTATGCATCCTCTGTCAGCCTCTTTACATGCTTTCTTCAAGGGTAACAGCATAATGATGATAATGATCTTCTTTCTTGTGTTCAAAAAGATTGCTCGGCAGCCTCTGATGAGACTTAAGCAGTAGGAAACAAAAGGAAAAAGAGGACTGGGTTTGGAGTGGCACATTAGAGGAAATTAGCTGGGAGGATTAAGGCTCTTCAGAAACAGAAAGGCTCTTTCTAGAGTGACCTGGTTGAAATGATTTAAATATATATCATATTTGGCACTCTAATAACTTTAAATCCTATTTTTCTTGTTGTTGTTACCATCTTCATATTCCCCTCCCACAGAGAGCTTCACAACAGTCAGTTCTAACACAAGTGGCTACAGTAACTTACAGATTTTTCTGGGGAGGTCTCTGATAAATCTTTGAAGCAGGTAAATTCTATCTTCAGGTTCATTCATGCCCAATGCCTAGAAGAGTTCTAGCCCCTAGCAATTACTTAATAAATATTTGCTGAATAAATGAATGCTCTTTTCTTTCAGGACAACCTCCCATCCTTGCAAGGTACTCAGTACTCTCTTTCTTTGAAGACTGTGGGGGTCACCCTTGCAGTTCCTGATACCAATCATCCATTTACATATTTGATGAGTGCTTACTGTGTGTCAGACATTGTGCTACCAGACACTTCGAGACAGAAGTATGATTATAGTTACTGCTGTTATTGGGTTATTTATCATTATCACTATCACCTAGGAAATGATATGCACTCTTCAATGGAAAACATCCATTTTTTAAAAGTTAATAGATTTTAGCAAGAGATTGTTCCTCTATTATTCTATCAACCCCTTTACCTCTGCTTCTTACTAGAAAGTCAGCTCCAAGGAAGGAAGAAACTTGCCTCTTTCATTTACAGCTGTGTTACCACTGTGTGAACACAGTCTGGGATATAGCAGCTGTTCAATAATTACATATTGACAGAAAAAATAAATGAGTAAATTTGTAAATGCATAGAAAGGATTTTGGAAGAATATGGTGGGCAGGGAGCTTGGTAGATAGAAAGAAGGAAGAGAATATATCTCTTTACTTAATATACTTTTATATTTTTAAATATTCCATAAGAAGCCTGTGTTATTTGTATTTTTTTCAATAAATAATAAGGGTTTGCAAAGATAATAGCAAAATTAGATCAGTTTATACAACTATTATAACTCAACTTTCTGCAGTTGAATTAAAGTCCTACTATATGAAGCAAACCACCCTCAACAAAAATCATAGGATAAGAATATTGGGTACACAAATAAGAAATAACAGAAAATGAGCAAGAAAAAACCCAGACTGGATTTAGTCGTTGCTATGGTCTAAGTGTTTGTGTGTCCCCCAAATTTATATGTTGATATCTGAACCCCCAAAGTGAGGGTATTAAAAGGTGGGCCTTTTATGAAATAGTTCATAAGGGTGAAGTCCTCATGAATGCAATTAGTGCCCTTTATAAAAGAGGCCTCAAAGACTTGCCTTGTCCCTTACACCATGTGAGGACATAGTTAGAAAGCACGATCTATGAGCCAGAGGTTAAGCCCTCCCCAGACACCGGTGGAACCTTGATCTTGGACTTCCCAGCCTTCCAAACTGTGAGCAATAAATTTCTGTTGTTTATAAGCCACCCAGTCTAAGGTATTTTCTTAACCCAAACAGACTAAGACAGTCATCATCAACTAATAATTTTGTCATTTTTAGAAATTCTTGTTTAAACCTTCTAGATAAGTGGTTCCTTCTGAACTGCTATACAGAAGCTTCTAGAGCAAGAAGATGGTTAAAAATATGACTGTCTTTTAAAGGCTTAATTTTGTCTGAGTGACACATTACATACATACATACATGTAAACATTATACATACACATTACATTAGATACATAAGTTATAAAGGTATGTAAGGCATATCTTTCCTGTTCCCAATAAGGAGCTGCCCCCAAGAAAGAGCTTAAGGTTTGATGGATAATACAGATATGTGAACAGAAGAACTGTGATACAATGTGCCAACATCTGAACAAATTGTTCTCGAAAGGAGTTTGCTCATTAAAGAAGTTAGGGGAGAGCTAGGGGAAGAATACACGTCTGGTAGTTCTTGACGAATAATTAGTCTTTCTTGTAGCAGCAACCAGTGCTCTTGAACTTTTAATAGACAAAAATTGACTGGAAACTTAATATGTGTTTAGCAGGGATGGGAGAGTATTAGAAAGTGATAGTCGAAATAGTATTTCACTTACTCAAGCCCTGCTTATTTGAATCATATGTAATTATCTAATGAGAAGAAATATATAACAATGGCTAATAATTACCTTGAGGACTACTTGCTTCAAGATAGTATTTTAATTTTTGCCCCAAACCCTAGCCATTTACCTATAAAATAAATACTATAAGCTATTGAATAGGTAGGGCTGTGGAAGAATAAAATGTTTTTTCCCAAATTATATCACATGGATAAGTGGTCATGCCGCTACTTAGAATAAGAATTATCAATGGGAAAATCATCTTGCCAACACTTTTGACATTTTGTGTTCTCATTAAACAGAACTAATTGCAATTCTGCGAACACATACATATGACTTAGGATTTCCACTTACTTCTCACTCACATTAAAACTCTACTTAGAAATCATCTTCTCTCTGACTTCCCCAACTTGCCAATAGTCTATCTCTCATTCTTTTCTTTGAACTAATTCTTTTCCTGTTATATTATTCTCTTATAATACCTAACTCACAATAGTGTAGTTTCTGGTTGATATGGTTCTCCTTTCCTACCACCCTACAGCTCCTTGAGAACAGACAGTATCATGGCTCATTCAATTTCACCTTTTCAGTATCTAGCACCTTGTCTGGGACAATGGTGGTGTGAAATCTGGACAAGAGAAATTCTTGAGCCAGAATAATCAGTAAGGAGGCAATGTTTGCTTAAACAAAAAATCCAGGGGCACAGTTCATCTTTTCTCCACCCATCCTAAATATCAAATTTTTATACATAAATTTCGAATGTACCAAGCCATTGTGTTTTAAGCCTAATTATCAACCTCTCTGCTATGGTTTCAATGTATCCCCCAAAAAGCATTTGTTGAAAACATAATTCCCCATGTAACAATATTAGGAGGTAGGGCCTGGTAGGAAATATTTAGGTCATGAAGCCTCCATTCTCATGAATAGATTAATGCTGATTATAAAAGGGCTTGAGGCTGACAGTTCAAGACCCTTTATACTTATCTATGTGCTCTTGCCCTCTTTTGCCCTCTCTTTGCCCTTCTTCCATGGGACGACACAGCAAGAAGTCCCTCATCAGATGTTGGTCTGTCAGTCTGGGACTTCTCAGCCTCCAGAACTATAATCCAGTGAATTTCTGTTCATCATAAATTATCCAGTCTGAGGCACTCTGTTATAGTAGCTAGCACAAATGGACTAAGTCCTGTTCCTACACTCAAAACTCACAAATATATTTCTATTTCTGCGGTTCTGATCTCAGTGAATGATACCACCACCCACAGTTACCCAAATCAGAAAATAAGACATCATATGAAGTAGACATCTATTGTTTTATCTACCCACTAGCACTTCACTTTCGTTCCGAAAAACCATGCCATGAACCATGCCAAGAGCTCTGTTTGAAGGAGCTGTCCCTGGCCAACTCTTAGGCCAAGTGCTTTGGAATAACAGTCTCTAGGGGAGGTGCACACACCTTGTCAAAATCAGGCATCTCATTTCACCAGTCACAGGGATTGGCTCCAAGAAGGACAGTGGTCTCACTAAGACAACGTCCATAAGGCTCGGTTCTATGACTGTTGTTTGACCCATTGGAGAAGTAGAATCTCTTTCCTGAGGCTGGGTGCTGAGATACTGTCAGGCTTACACTATTAGAGGCATCACACTGAGCCTAAGAATAAAGACTGGAGAAAACAGTGGACAGATGGTCCCTGAGAACAACATTTGACACCTTAATGAAGTTACACCCAAAGATTGTTTAGTTACTTGAGTCAAAACATTTCCTATTTGTTTAAGCCAGCTTGGGTTGGGTTTCCTGTCATTTGCAATAGAAATTTACATCATTATGGACTCTCCCTCTCTTATCCAATCAATCACTAAATGGAGTCCATTGCACCCATTTAATATCTCCTGAATCTGACTATTTTACAAGTAAAGTGGACAGTACCATAACCACTGGCAAGAGATGCTTGCTATCCACATTGCTTACTGAATTTTATCCTCAACTTTCTGCTCTTGTTTTTTACCCTCTCCAAGCCAATCTCTATGCTACAATCAAGGTGATTTTTCTCAAATGCATCACATGATCATATGACTATGCTGAAACCACCACCTATAGTAGACTTCCTCTTACTCTTTCAGTCTACCAGGGTCTTTCTTTCTGTCCTGTCAACCACCATTCTTTGGTATTGTGTGCAGGCCACTTTTCTACAAGCAACTCCAGCAGTTGCGTGACTTTTGCCTCAACCTTCTGCCCTGGTCTTGCCCTTCTCTAATCCAGTCTCTACACTGCACTCTGTATTAATTTTCTAAAATATGTAATAGGATAATATTATTGTCTTTCTTAAAAATTCTTCCATATCTCCCCATTGCCTATGTTCTTACTATGCTTACTTCTCTAGCTTTATTGCTAACTACTCCCCTCACCTGTACTCTTCTCTCCAGCCATACTAAACTACAATCAATTCCCTTAATGCATTGACCTGTCTTACCTCCTGACTTTTGTTCATTCAGTTTCCTTGTTTTGGAAAGATTTCTCTACTGCTTCCCTTTTCCCCAACCAACTCCACCTAGCATTTCCTACTTGTTATTAAAACAAGTGGTCAGATGTTGATCTCAAAACAATGCTTAGGTATTAGTGTATGTGGAAGCCTTTCCTATTGCACTTTACCCAAGTCTAGGTGAGACATATACCTCCTGGGTAGTACATAATAATCTTGTGCATACCTCTCTTGCAGCACTGAATTATAATTGACTGGCTTAATTTGTCTGTTTTCTGCCTATACAAAATCCCAAGAAAGCAGGAATTGTGTCTTATTCAGCGTCGTATCCTCAGCATCTGACACAGAGCTTGGCACAAAATCAATGCCTAATAAATATCTGTTGACTGCATGGTAAGTATACAGTAACTTGAAAAAATATTCTACCCTAAAGTTGATAAATATTTTCTCCTAAAGATGGGAGTCAACCTTAGCTGCTGCCTCCCTCAGAGATGAGAACAGGTCTCATTGCAGCAGAGGGAAAAAATAAGCAGGAACAGATGATGCGGCATATGCAGCTCCTTGCTCTTTTCCTGCAGCAAGAATTCACTTTCGCTTTCAGGTAGGCCCAGGCTGCTGTGCAGTCTATTCCAATGGCCTCCTCAGGGAGCCTAGAGGAAAGACGACTTGGCACGGAGTGAATGAACTGTGTTCTGATGAGAAAGGGGGGGATTTTCCACCACATTATCAGTCCAGCAGACTGCTAAGTGGCTGCATTTGTTGGGTGATGGGGAGGAGGAAGGAAGACTAATAGACCAACCCTGGCCAGTGGTGCAATGCAGCTTCCAGGAAAGAGAAAACAATGAATTTTCCTTGGCCACATACCACACTGCAAGAGGAGAAGGGAGGTGGGGAGAAGAGACCTTTTGGACACTGATCTCATCCCAGATCTGAGTAACTCCATCCTTTCCTTACAAGTCTGTCCAAAGAGTGCCCTTTGCTGCATACCTTCCCTAAACCCATCACCTCAATTAAACCTTCCCTAACTCTCCAACTTCCAGCAATCTCTCTGACTCTCCTACCAACCACCATACCACTTACTGACCAAACATCCATTGGTACTAAGTACTGACCACTTTGCCACAAATTGCTATGGCTGAGTTGCCATGCATTTTCTTATTTAACAATAGAAGCAAGCCTTCACTTTCCTCCCCAACCAGATTGAAAGGTTAGGGATTACATTGTGTACTTCTGTAGATGTCCTTTTTACTTTTGTGGCATTAAGCACAGTGCTGTTTGTGTTTAAGATACCAAGAATCAGGGCCAGGCATGGTGGCTCCTGCCTGTAATCCCAGTGCTTTGGGAGGCTGAGGTGGGTGAATTACTTGAGGTGAGGAGTTAGAGACCAGCCTGGGCAGCATAATGAGACCCAAAAAAACCTTTTTAAATCACTGGGTGTGGGGCCACACACCTGTATTCCTATTTACTCAGGAGGCTCAGGCAGGAGGCTCTCTGGAGCCCAGAAGTTCAAGGCTCCAGGGAACTGTGGTCATGTCACTGCATTCCAGAAGGGGCGACAAAGAGATATCTTGTCTCAAAAAAAAAAAAAAAATTGAGAATCAATCAACAGATGACTAAATAGATTAAGTCTGGTTTACTTATTCATGGAAAGGCTCACTGTGAAGGAATCTACTAAATAGACACAGACAAGGCTTCCTACAGGAATAACTTTTCGTGACCCGAAAACCCCAGAGTATCAGTGGCAGATCTTCATTTTACCCTCAACCAAATGACATTTGATAGACAGGATCAGGTGCTGGAAAATATGAGCTTCCATGGATCCTGTATCATATGCTATCTATCTACAGTTAGTTCATAATCTGCACTGCTATCCCCAGAGCTCCTAGGGTTATGTTTAGTAACCACTGCCAATAGTCCCTGTTTGGTTTAAATGGGATCGAGATGTACGTTACTTAAGTAGTAGTGAAATGTCTGTTGTTTCAGAGAAAGAATTTGGCCTCTGTACATTTGACAAGTACAAGCGCACCCCCTTTCCTGTGATATGGGAATCAATGTAGAATATTCATAGCTACTATCACATTCAAGGAAAGATATTATAAGTCCTTAGGGCTTCAAGGACAATCAAGATATGTCTCCACTCTCAAAAGAGATTGCAGTCTAGAACTTGTGTTCAGCAAAGGGTCAGTTCACCAAACAATAGGAATTCGGCAAAGGGAATAAACATATCAAAGGAAAAGGAACATGGGCTGAGCACCAGTGTAACCATGGGATTTAGTCAGTGAAAGAGGTCAGTTAGTATGAGGTCATTCTAGGCTAAGGAAACTGAGAAAGCCAAGTATAAAGGCAGGAATGTGCCACACTGTTCAAGAAACAGTATGAAAATCAATCATTTGCGAAACAGATAAGTAAATTGACAGTTATCACATAACAAGACTCACAGAAGCAGTCTCTTTAACAAAATGTGAAACCTATTAGTAGAGTTGTTTTAGAGGGTTGTTGGAAATCTAAAGTTGTTTTAGAGAATTATTGGAAATCTGCACTGCATCTTTAAGGTTTTGCAGTACGAAGCTGCTTGTGAGACTGCATTCATTGCTGAGAGCTGGAACAGTGCTTCTCGAATCTTAATACAAATATGAGTCATCTGGGGATTGCGTTAACATGCAAATTCTGATTCAATAGATAAGGAGGGTAGACCCTGAAATTCTGTATTTCTACCTAGCTCCTAACTAACACGAATGCTACAGGCCCATGAACCACATTTTTAGCAGCAAAGTGCTAAAACATCTTTCACTTTGTTGAAGTAACTCTTATCATTAAACATCCTAGATGACAGAATCCTTGGAAGAAAAGATCATATGTTGTAAAATGTATAAAAGAATAACTATAATCAACTTTATTCTCCATACTGGTTCAAACAGGGGCTGCTCACCATCAAATGTGTATTTCAATCAGAACAACAATGTAGGACTTTTATGGCCTATCACAAGGATCAGCAATATACTGCCTATGAGCTAAATCCAGGCCCCCACCTGTTTTTATAAATAAAGCTTTATTGGAATACAGTTACACCCATTCATTTACACATTGTATATGGTTACCTTTATGCTACAATGTCAGAGTTAATTCATTGTCACAGAGACCATATATCCCTCAAAATCTAAATTATCTGCTATGTGGACCTTTTTCTGTAAAAGTTTGCTGACTCCTGGTCCTGTAAGATTGAGGACATAATTTCTGAATGTCTTACTAGCTATGAACTTACACACTCAGCTACCCTTTAAGCTTTCTGCCCTCAAATCGAAATGTCTAGGACAGTGCTTAGAAAAAATTCAAAGTCCCCCAAAATTATCTTGTTCAAAAAATCCCCACATCATCTGGCTGGTCAGAGAGATGGTAGGAGATATGAACCAAGAGGGTTCATATAAAACTCTCGGCAATTTGCAAAACACTTTCAGCACATTTATATCCTTGGATATGACCTGTGAAAGAATGGTGTGCTGGTTCAGGAGTAAATTCAAGCAAAGGCAATATTAAACTGCAGGTATGTGATTGTTTTCACCCATCCTGGAACCCAGATCAGATTTTGTGGTCTGACCCATCTTGCTTGATAAAAAGCCAATCCTTTTGAGAATCCTTGTTTCAGTTTCTATTCTATCTTGTCATAGAATTATGAGAGCTTCAAAAACCCAGGAAGCAAATCCCTGCTAACTTCCTGGGGAATTTAAACTGTCCCAGAAAGGAGGCATTTTTCCTGGATACTCTTCCCACCTGTTCCAGTCGCCTGGATTCGTCAATCATGAAGCTCAAAAGGAAATTAGGGAAGGTGCATGTGAAGGAGGGGCAGGGGCAAAAGTAGGTGCCCTTAAGAGTTTGGCACGGGGAAAGTGAGGCCTTCTGAGAATTAAACTATGAAATCAACAGAAATGAATCATACTAAAAATATGAGAAGTCATGTTAAAGATTGCACTTCCAGGCCTGTAAGACTTGACGTTCATCCAGATGAAATTATTAGCACATTTAAAGGAAGACAGGGGGATGTGCCTGGCAACAGAAAAACTGCTCAGCAAGAGAAGCCTGGAGTGGAGAGGAAGATGTGGGGAGTTAACATTTGTGGTACTTTTCTTCACCCAAACCAGAAGAGAGGATGCTCAGGACTTATCTCTTTTGAGGATTTCTTCCTTCCTTTCTCCCTAATCTCTCATGTTTCTCCCCTCTTCAAACCTTCTCTTTCCCTTTCACCCATCCTCCTTTCTCCACCCCCACCACTTCTCTCTCTTATCTTCCCTTTTTCCTTTCCACAAATATGCATATACGATATATTCTGCATTAGGCCCTGTGCTGTAGAGTCTGGGGATATAATGTGGAAAAAAAGTGGACATGATCTCCACTCTCAGGAAGCTCAGAAATCAATCTAGTGGAGGAGGCAGGCATTAGTCAAATAATGGCACATGGAAATGTGTAATTTCTCTAAGTAATGCCTGTGGTAAATACTATAAAGCAGTAGCACAATGCAACCTTAGGATCTTCGCACTTGCTATGTCTTCTCTCTAGAATCTGCTTTTCCTAGATACTCTCAAGGCTACCTGCTTACTTTCTTTAGGTCTCTGCTCAAACATCGTTTATCAGCGGAACCTTCCCTGATAACCTTGTATGTAAAACAGCAACTTCCTCCTTCCTCACCTCTTGTGGGCCATTTACATTTTCTCTACCATATTTATTACTTTCAGATATTACATATATGTATATGTTTCACATTTTCTTTTAGTGGTGGTTCTTTTTTGTATGGCTCTGTTCATGGAAGGATGGAAAATTAGCTTCATGAGAACATGGGCTTTGCTCTGTTATATTCCTAGGATCCGTAGTAGACACAGATACATGTTTATTAAAAATATGAATAAAAATATATATATGATCTGAAAGTGTTATTACAATTTGTTAAAAGAGTAAGAGGAGTCTACTAGAATCAGGAAGAGGAAAGCCGTAGTAGGAAGAGAGGAGCAGGTAAGACCGTGGAGACTAAACCATGGAGCTAGAGGGAAGATGAGGCAAAATCATGTCAGACTTTATTACATGAGTTTAATAACAAGTTATTTTTTCTACTTTTATTTTAAGAGTGGTTCAAAGCCATGGAAGGTCTTAAACAGAGATGACGTGTTCAGATTTTCATTTTTAAAATGTCATCCTGGCTACCGATTGGATGGTGGATCAGAGGGATCAGAAAAATGTCATAAAGCATTTGAATCATGCAGCAAATTCCCCTTCTCTGATTCCATGCTCACTAAACTCTTCTCTGATTCAAAACTGGCTTTCTGGAATTTGACAGAGAGAGACCATGACATGTGCTTTCGAATGTACATGAGGGATACGTGAGTCAATATAAAGCAGTAAATGCATATTCTGTGTTTCCTGTCAGTCTCTTCAAACTCAGGTTCTCTGAGACCCTCCTGTGAGATAGATCCTGCCTAAAGCAGCAAAGCTGAGGGTCAGTCCTTAGGTCTCACCCACAAGCTTAAATTAAATGTCCATCCTGCAGCGCCTCAGCAGCACCCCAGCTGACCTGCCCTGATAAATCCCCAAACTCAAACCTTGCTGTCCACTTAAGTCTTTGGGCTACTAAGCAGAAAATCACTGTTTAATTCTGAAGCAGGCCTTTGTAGACTTACATGAAATTCCAAGCCAGTGCAAAACCCAGCTTAGCTGGTGGCTCATCTCAAAGAATGAGCCGTTATGCATAAGGAAATGCCATGGTTCAACAACTCTGACTTTTGGGGGAGCAACTCCAAATGAACATCCATAAAGATCATTATTTGAAGTGACGACAAGGTAATAAATAAGGTATTTGTTTGAAAACAAATACAACTAATCACTGAGATCCTGCTGAACTCATTTGGAAAGAAATTTGCCTGCTGAAAATGTGAAATGCAGCCAATGAATCAACCACACCCATGAAACAACTAAAAGGTACTTCCAAACAATGAAGTGCAAATGAAACTTCTAAAAAGCCAACAGCTTGTTCCCTTAATGCAACCCCATTCCACAGGGTTTTTTCTACCCAGACATCTGAAGAGCCTAGCCATCACACAGCTTCCAAGATGTCCCCGCACCCATTCCAAATATCGCTCTAAAACCGAATTTTTCCAGGTTGGCAGTATAACTGCATGGTATCCTACACAAAGAAAATAAAACAACATTATTTCCACATGTCATCCTTGACATTGACTTTTGTGGGTTTTGTTTGTTTGTTTGTTTGTGTTTTGGCTCCTAGTTTCTAAAGAAAAAAGTCACTTCCTCCAGGATTCGCTGTTAAAAGACATTAATTCTACTCCCAGCTTTGCTACTAACTAGCTATGAGACCTTGAAAAGGATCTGAGCTACAGTACATGACATTTATTTGTTTTTTCATTTAATAGCCTTTGATACTTTACACAATGCCAGGCCCCATGCTATGTTCTTAAGAAATAAAGGTACACAAGAGAAATCCTCTTCTAAGATATTCCAAGTTCCTTGGGGACAAGAGCAGCATTGCAACAACAGCAACATGCTGTTGCAGAAATATGCACAGAGTATTAAGTGGGCTTAGAGGACGATGCAGCTCTGCCCAAGGGAAGCTGAAAATGCATCCAAGAGGAAGCGGCAGCTGAATTAAGATTTGAAAGAAGAGTTGGAGTTCACCAGGGAAACGGGGCAGGCCTCCTCTGGGGATGAAGGATATTCCAAACAAAGACATAGCATGAGCAATGGCACTGAGGTAAGAAAACAAATGTTTTGTTGAAGGAAACTATAAATCTTCAAGAGAACCAAGGGTGTTATGAGTTGTGCAGGATAAGAATGAACAGAAGATATGGGATAGGACATTGTGCCTTATACTGCCAGGCCTCTGACCTTATGCACTTAGTACTCACTATTCCCATACATGCTGACTACTCTTTCTGCCTGAATCAGTGAATCTTTTCCAGAGTACTTTTGCTGATCTCAGGAGCATGTTCTTCCTATTCACAGGGTGGACTGAAGTACTGAGGTGTTAAAACCACATGCCAATGATGAATGGTAGATGGTTGATAAATACTCAAGAAGCTCAGCTTCTGAGACAGTGCCCTGTAATTCCCAGTGTGCTCATAAGCACACATAATTAGCTTTCTTCCCTTCCCTGTTTCACTTCACCACTTGCCTAACATTGTTTCCTGGGATGACTCCCTGATATGGTTTGGCTGTGTCCCTACCCACATCTCATCTTGAATTGTAGTTCCTATTATCCCCATGTGCCATGGGAGGGACCCAGTGGGAGGTAATGGAGTCATGGCAGTGGTTACCCTCATGCTTTTATCATGATAGCAAGTGAGTTCTCACAAGATCTGATGGTTTCACAAGGGGCTTTTTCCCCTTTTGCTTGGCACTTCTCCTTCCTGCAGCCATGTGAGGGATGTGTTTGCTTCCCCTTTCACCATGATTGTAAGTTTCCTGAGGCCTCCCCAGCCATGCTGAAGTATGAGTCAATTAAACCTTTTTCCTTTATAAATTACCCAGTCGTGGGTATGCCTTCAATAGCAGTGTGAAAATGTACTAATAATATACTCTCCAAATAAATAAATAACTTGCACTGAAATATTTGTCTTACTTTGGGTTTCCCTTAAAGTTTCAGTACAAGTAATTTATTTTGCATGTGTACGGCATGTGCTGCATCACAATTACTAAGATGTTCATCTCCTGAGGGTTGGG
This sequence comes from Cacajao melanocephalus, assembly GCA_963573385.1. NCBI lineage: Eukaryota > Metazoa > Chordata > Mammalia > Primates > Pitheciidae > Cacajao > Cacajao melanocephalus. The sequence continues at coordinate 58,652 of CAUYLG010060117.1, read as the reverse complement.
ATGAAATGCGTGTAGAAGGCTTAGGCATTAGCTCTAGGGTTTTAAAGACATGAATGCAATATTAAGCATAAAAATGGTGAAGTTGTTTGTCTTGTTTAAATGGCAATAGAAAACTTGAAAGTATAATGACAGATCAGCCAACTGCCAACTCAGGGCATAATGTGAAAGGTGGAGAGGCTCCATGGCAGCATGAAAAGAGACTTAATTTCCTGCAGCTTGAAGGCAGACTATGGATAAAGATAACACCCAAAATCTGATTGTAAAAATGACAGAGTTTAAAAGGAAGCTAAATTCGCAGCCCTGGCAAGACCCTTATTTGAGAGTTCAGGTCCTAAAGGGAAGGAGTGAGTTCTTGAGAACAGGAGTAAGAATATTTGGTGAATCTGCTTGAGAACATTCAAACCTCAAATTACCCTCACCCATCTGGACTAACAGAAGATGCTGCTTCCACATGGATAAAAAACATCTCTCCATGGCCTAGAAAGTACGCAAAGCCCTTCATTTGAGACAGACTCACTGTAAGATAATCTTGACTTCTTCAAAATCTTCCCTTATCTTCCCTCATTGCTTTGAGAACAGTGAAAAATATATTTGACTAATTAGAACATTTATTATTAATTAACTTTTAGCATATGTGTGCCTCTCACTTTATACAGTTAAAAGAACTCATACTTTTAAGCATTTTATGTGAACTCACTAAATTTTAAAATAGGTTTCATTATAAAGAGTTATGCCCCTGCGTTTTATTTATTCAGTAAAGGTAGAAAAAGGAAAAAAATACACACAGTCTTAATAAGTTTATTTTTCAAATAAGATAGTACAATTATGTCAAATACATAGAACCTGCAATCACTACAGAAAATACTTTTGGATAGCAGTGACTCTAGACATATAGGATATATAGGACCAAGTCACAGCACGGTCCAAGCAGAGACTTACTGAAATGGGAATGGGACCAAAATGGCAACCAAGATCCTTAAGCCACAGGGATCTAAAGTGACTGCTAATACACCATGCATGTGCCAAAGGCAAGGTAGGTGAGCAGTTAACAAGAATAAAGCTTAACTCATATAACAAAAATATAAAAACAAAAGTATGACTCTCAAAACTCAATAATAACTTTCAAAACAAACCAATAAAACAATGTACAAAACATTTGAACAGATGCTTTGCCAAGGAAGATACCCAGATGGCAAATAAACACCTGAAAAGATGATCAACATCATTAGTTATTAGGAAATGCAAATTAAAACCACACAGAGATACCACTGTACACTTACTAAAATAGCTAAAATTAAGAAGACTGACCATACAAAATGTTGGAGAGAATGTGGTGGAACTGGAACACTCACAGAACAACCATTTTAGGAAAAAACTGGTAATTTTTTAAAAAGTTAAGATGCACCTCTTATGTCATGCATCCATATACTTCTAGATTCATATAAAGAGGAAAGAAAGTATACTTCCATGCAAATACTTGTATATGCATTTTTAAAGCAGCTTTATTCATGAAAGCCAAAAACTGGAAACAGTCTATGTGTTCATCAACAGGCAAATGGATAAACAAAGCATGGACTATCCTTATAGTGAAATATACTTGGCAATGAAAAGGAATACATTATAAGTACACGCGACATAGATGACTTTCAAAACTATTACATTGGGTAAAAGAAATGGGGCTACGTCTGCCCTCACACAAACAGCAGAATTGCTATTGCTTTCTACAAAAGCAGTAACTCCCCAAACTCAGTGTTCATCAACCATGTTGCAAACCTACTGTGTGTGCAGCATCTACTCGGGCCTCTCCACATCATTCCTATGTGATTTTGAACAGTGGTAATGGCAAGGATAGAGGCCATGCATGGACCCAATAGCATGATGCCCCACTCACCACGGCTAACGGAGTCATCCCCACTGTCAAATATTTAACTTGTTGGCTAATACCAACCAGCCATTTGTTGGTAAGTCAATGATATCACTTTCCACTCTAAAATGGCAGTAATTCATCCTGAAATTGATAACATATTCTGGTTATGAATTTTCCTTCTCTGCCTGTAATATCTTAGCATCACTATTTGATGGTACAGAGAATGTCTATTTACTAAGATCCCATATAATATCACCTCAGACAAATGACTCACTTTAAGACAAAGGAGATGTGAAATGGGCATGTGATAATGAGATTAACTTTTCCTACCAATACTGCATTACCTAGAAGCTGCTGGCCTGATTGAATGTTAGAATAGCCTCTAGAGATATAGTTAATACACCAGCTTAGGGATTAACCTTGCAGACTTGAAGTGCTGCTCTTCAAAATATGGCATATGGTTCTAACCAATGGTCATTGTGTGGTGCTCTGTTTCTACCAGAATACCAGAATCTGGGAACTCATGGGCAAAACCTCTACTTCCAGTGATCTACGAAGGAATTTGTGCTTATCATTTCCACAACCGCAGGGTCTACTGGTCTTCATGGGGAGGCACTTTTGCCAGCAGACAGTAAAGGTGCTTCTAACCCTAAAGCTATACCTCCTGCCTGATCATTTGGGGCTTTCTATTAACAGGAACAACGGGAAGCTTCTATATTGTCAGCAGTAACTAACCCTAGGAAGCATAAGAAGCTTACTGCTGCAGAGTTGGAGTAGTAGAGAGAATGTATGGAACTTAGGGGATTCATTGGGGCCCCTCTTGGTATTTCCAGACGGTTGATAAACATGAACCATTAATTCCAGAAGCCACAGAAACACTAGGGCCAGTAATAAGAAAGTGGACCCTCTGAGGGATGAAGGTCTGGACTACTCAACAGGGCAAGCAACCTAGAGAAGCAGAAGTTTTGGCTGAGGATGAGGGAAATCTAGATGGATGGTAGAGGAAGGCAATGGTAAGTATCAATAGTAGCTTCAGGACCATCCACAGCAGTGGGTACTGTAGCTTATGCCACTAAACCTCTTTTTATCTTTTCTTCCAATAAATTGTAATTATCCACTGTAATGAAGAACCAGTAAGGGAACAGAATAAACTTAATATGTGGCGCTAGTAGATATCAAAGGGGAAAGGAAGAGTCCACCTGGTGGGCTAGCAGATATCAGAAGAAAAAGGAAGCAATTCTACCTGGCCTCCTGGGAGCCCCCCTCAGCATTGAGCACAATTGCCTGGCAGCCAGAAGCTTCTCATTGATCAAACTTATGTTGTCTTCCTTCCCCTCCTTCTCTCATTTTCCCACTAGAGGAATGCAAAAGGCTATGTGAAGAAAGTTGAGCTGGATGATTTCCACATTCATTTTTATTCTAAAGTTCTATACACTGAAGACCAAATCTGAGACTCAACCCCTTTGAGATTTTCCCCCTCATAAGCCCCGTATCAAATGGAGCACATCTTGGTTCTTCTGCTTCTCAGTACTGGCAGTCTGGATGACAACTTTATTTCAGATTTACTTTACTTTCCAGTTGCTTAGAAGTCCCAGGGTGGTCTCCCCAACTAGATGCCTCCTCAATCCATATCATCTAAACTAGTGAGTTCCCAAGTATTTTATCCTCAAAGTAATAATAATAACTTCACCCAAGTACTCACAACAATCTTGTGAAGTAGGTTCTATTATTATTGTTCCTATTCTGTAGAAGCATGAACTAAGACTTGGGGATATTACATTATTTCCCCAAGGGCACTCGGCTCATAAGTGAAAGCATCAGGCTTTGAACTCAGACACTTTGTCTTCTTAACCATTATCCTCTAACACTTCTCAAGGACTATTTTTAATCATGTGTTTCCTTTGTGAAAACTTTTTTTGAAACATTTGTCTATATAAACTAATTAGATATGAATTACCAAATTTTATTAGATAATAATGAATTTATTTTCTTATTTAATTAGCCAAAGATGTATGGAATTTCCAACCATAAACTTGAACAAGCTAGTGTAATAACTAGAATATAATATCTATAAAAGCTATTTGTTGAATGAATGAATGAGCTTAGCTCATATAAATTCCAGCAAAAGTTAAATACATTTGACATTTAAGTTAGCCTCTGCAGTTTGGAAAGGGCTGTTTTTGTATTTAGTTATCCCAGATATAAAATATAAAAAACAAATTCAACAAACTTCATTGTCACCTGCTGGACTCTAAGTGGTCTAAGGATTCCAAATGGTACCTGATCTGCTGAACTATTTCTAGAGGGTTTTGGAGAAGAAGAGGTTGTTGTTTTGTTTTGTTTTTTAATCTTTTGTTCTATAGGAAAGCCTGAAGACTCTTTCTTTGCAAAAAAAAAAAAAAAAAAATGCTGATTCTTCAGGAATCAGTTTTGAGCTACAGTGGTAAGGAATAAAGCACTCAATCTCATTTGGACTACTCTTGACATACTGATTTCTCTGGTTTCACAGTTGTCCCCATATGTCACAGTTATAATTATCACTTAAAAATACAAATCAGATCCTAGCACTCTCCTACACAAAACCCTCATTGGGCTGCCAATGTTTGTGTTAAATTAAATCTCAACTCCTTACAATGGCCTATAAGACTCTATAAGACCTATTTTCCAAGAAAAATACTATACGTTTCTTTTTTTTCCCTTGGAAAACTGAACAATCCCCAGAAAATCCGTGAAATTTAGTGGATCTTCCTACTGAAATGCATTGTTCACCATTCAATCATCTGATAGTAGTTCACCAATCCATTCTTAGACACAGAACTTTCAGTTGGTCTCTTGGTGCCTCAAACTTGATTGTGAACTGACAGCTAAGGACAAGCGGGTGTTTTAGGAAAGCTTCCAACATGAAATAAAAAGACTCAAACAGGCAAACAAACAAAAACAAATTCATACTTAATAGGCTCACAATTAAGAAAGCATAATGAAAATTTTTTGCATCCAAATAAGAAGAGGATGCCATGAAAATAACAAAACAAGTAGTGAAGAAGGTATCATTCCAGGTAATTTAAAGTAGCCAAATAAAACACTCAATAAGAGGTGTAGAAGAAGGCATCAAGGAGATCTCTAGGAAAGTACACAAAGGATAAACAGAACATAGGAAAGAGGAAAGAAAAAACAGGAAAGGAGAAATAGAGGGTCAAACAGGAAGTTTAACATCTCTCTATTGTAGGTAGCAGGGAGACTCAAAAAATATAGAAGTGATAAATTTATCAGGAAGGGATACAGCAAGATTTCCCAGAACTGAAAAGGAAATCTCCAGAAAGAAATGGAATGGGGTCTATAAAAGAGGTAAATCTTGATTTAACTCAACATGGGCAATTAATGACTAATGTCTAAAGTTAACAAGCCAAGAAATAGCAGTATAAGCATGTTATTTAGAAACTTGGAGGTAAATACCCAAATCAATAGGTATGAGGGTTGAAATGAATCCCTCTGAGAAGAGAATCTGGAGGATAAGATAGAATAGGAAAGAGTAAGGGAGTGCTATTTATGTACATATATAAAAAATTATATGTACTCTTTGGTATCTTAAAATATGCACATGTATTACTTTGACTAAAATATAAAAATAAAGCTACAGTATAGAAACTATGTAATAAATATTTTTTTTCCAAGGCATGGTTTTTGTCCTGGGAATTTTGGCCTTTTTGTAGCACCTTTCAGGAATATTTTCCTCACGGTATTCTTTTCGAACTGATGTGCTTCATGTAATTTGTGATATTGTGCTGATGTGAGTTTTATGGAAGTGATCTGAGGCCCATGCTTTGGGAAACTGGTCTATTCCAAAGGATTCTCTGTAATGGCAAGCATTACAGCTCAGCTAGGGGTACTGTAGGGCAATTTAAGGAAAAAACAAAACCAAAAACAAAATAGCTAAGTGTGATTTTGGTCTTTTTCTTTGTTCTGTATCTTCCCTGTCAATTGTGGAATTCGTTGTGATTATCAGAAGTGCTGGCTGAGTACTCAGGCTCCTGGATATTATCATTTCTCCTATCTATTCCCTACAGATACGGCTCATAGAATCCAACACAATGGCTTGCCCAGTATTAATAACTCAGAAGGTATCTAATAAATAGGAAAAGAAGGAAGAGACCAGAAGAATGGGTTATTAAAAAGTCATATGCAGGACACAACCAAGTTTTTTATATCTGAAATGCTGCACAATGAACAATAATTCGTTGGTGGTTGGTTCTACATATGGAAAATAATTTGTTTTGGCTTTTATAATAAAAGACCTTCAATCTATAGTGATTGTGCATCTAAGCTGATGACCAGCACAAGATGTAGAAAGGTAAAAAATCATAAGCATTGACTAATGCTCATAAGTACTTTAAATTCTCTTCTGGGATACAAAGTTGACACACATGAAACAAACAAGTGCATAGCTACTATGTGATGTCATTTGGGCAGGAGTACAGAAGAACTCATTGCCTCTCAAACAGACCAGAAATTCTTACTTGAGTAATAAAACATGTATGCTACCTATATTGAAGCACTTTTCATGTATCCTTTTACATACTATGCATTACTGCTTTATAAGTAATTATTATTACTGCTTCCATATCAAGAAAGACTTGGAGGAATTAACTATGTCTGATTCACACAGCCAGGGTAGCGATGGAATTTTAACTGATTTCAGACTTAGGTCGGTTTTCCTGTTGTTCTAAAGAGCAGATAACACACAGAGAGATGCAGAAGAGAGGAGAAGCCATCCTAAGTGAGAAAAAAGAATCGGAGCTGGAATGGGTACAGGAGGATGCACTGCCCCATCAGTGCTGAGAAAGAGCTGACTGGGAGGAAGCCTGTACTCAGGCATTTACAAGCTTTGGAGCCAGACAGAGTGAGATATACATTACAGCTCTGTATGTTACTAACAGTACTAAATAGCAGAAAATGTCTCTAGCCTTTGTTTCCTCTTCTATAAAATGGGATAACTGCTTCTAAGGTTTGTTGTGAGATTTCAATGATACAACTTCTGCTTTTAAAGAGAATCTCTTATAAATTCTTGTTTCTCTCTCTCTTATTTTTTTCTGATTGGAGCAGAGCATGACTGATGGTGGAAAATAGTGGTTGATTGTTGCTCACAAACACCTGGCCTAATCTTATCAGTCAAAACAATCACCTGCGCAAAAGCAGGGCTGTACATTCTTCACTGGATTTTGACAGGTTCGTCGGTTGTTTTATTTTGACCAGCTCAAGTCAGTCCAAACAGTTTGTGCAGTTCTAGGAAACAAGCTGAGTTTGGCCTGTGCATTTTGGCATCCTGAACCACAGGATCATGGGGGGGAGGGGGAGAGGAGGGAGGATGGAAAAGTACCCAGCAGTGCCTCCTGAATCCAACTTCCTGCTGGCGAAATCCACCTCTCGCTGACTCTGAGTCACCAACAGCATGCCTTCCCTCCCCTGCGGCCCATCCGCCCATTAGGCCCGGCAGCTCCCCTCCTATGCTGACTTCCCTCGCTCGCTCCCACACGTGTGCTCAAGGTGGAGGCAACCCTAATGAGGAATCACGAGGCAGCTGCTGTGGCAGGCGTTTCTTCCTCAGCCAGCAAAAGGAGGCCTGCAGCAGCCATGCCTGCAGGGCCTACTGGCCCACTGCCTTGCAGGTCACCCCTCAAACCCAGGCTCCTCTCACCCCTGTAACCTGGAGCTCTCCCCTAGGATGGGGAACCATAGGAATACTAGGTTGGGCTCATAGACCCTAAAGGCACTGACACAGTCTCCGTGGTGAGGGGAAACCCTTACACACTTGCTCTTGGGACTTTTCTCATATATTACCACAGTGGGAAACCTGAATGCAGTGTGATATGATAAGCATCAGTAAGATGTTCACTGCAAACTCTTCTTGAAGCTACTGTCCTCAGCCTGATATCAACATTCTCTACAATCTTTCTTTTCAGTCTATTTTCCAAAATGGCTCTCTGCTCTAGCACAGGGTTTATTAGGAACTTGACTAATCTATCCTAAGACTGCCCTGCAGCACTTGATAGAAACACAGAATGCAAGATTCTGATTCAGTAGATTGGGGTGGGGCTCAGGGATTCTGTGTATAAGACAGACCTTAGATGATTCTCCTGATCCAGCAATAGGGGGAGACAGCACTGGCCCAGTGGTTTCCAGTGTTCTGGATGGGCAGTCCTAAGGCTCGGTCGAGGTGCCCCAATGATCACTTTAGATGAGGGTAGTAGTTGAAGCAAGGGGAGCTTAGAATCTCAAAAACCCTCCCTGTCATGAGTTAAACTGACAGGTTGAATCAAAATATATGTTGAGTTTTAACCCTAGGTTGCTGCGAATGCAATGTTATTTGGAAACAGAGTTATTGCAGACGTTACTTGTTAAGATTAGGTCATTCAGAATTAGAGTGTACCCTAAATTCAATATGACTGGTGTCCTAATAAGAGGAGGAAGTAGGAGGTTTGGATGCAGATACACACACAGACACAAGAAAGAAGGCCATGTGAAGACAGAGCAGAGATTGAAATCATATTGCCACAAGCTGAGGAGCACCGAGAATTATTGGCAGCCACCAGAGACTCGAGAAGTGAGGAAAGGTTCTTCTCTAGAGCCTTCAGAGGGAACATGGCCCAATTAACACCTTGATTTCATACTGTGAGAGGATAAATTTCTGTTGTTTGAAGACACCAAGTTTGTGGTAATTTCTTATGATGGCCCTAGGACATTAATACATTCCCTCTGGTTGTCTTCTATCACACATACACACACGCATACACAGATGCACATTTACCCCTCACACATACCCTTTAATTGAGCAGTTTGTTATTTTTATTTATGTTATATTTTGGAGTTCAGCATAACCTCTCACTTTGCAATGGAAAAAAAAAGGAGTTTTATTACTAAGCAAAATTTGAAATCTATCACTTTGGCCAAACTGAACCATGATCTATCCCCCAGGCATAGCCTGAAGTTTTCTGATGCTATATTTGTACTCACAATATTCTGTATATCTGGGCACTTACCTACTTTTCTCCTGTTAAAATATCATCTAACCATGAAGCTCAGCTTCAGTATGATCTCCTTCATTAAGTCATTCCTGATTTCCCTTCAATTACATGTGACTTCTTTGGCTTCTGAATTCCAACTGAATTTTGGATCGTCTCTCAGACTATCTATCTTTTTCAACATTGTACTCTAGCCACATGGGAAATGTCTTGGTCTCCATCTTGACTGCATCTTGGGTTCTGCGTTTTATCCATTTTGTCTCCTGTTTCGCACTCTCATCCAGTGCTTTCTAGAGTATCTTTCACAGTGCAACTGTTATTCAGTGATAATTTAATCCATACAAGCTGATGAGAAAATTCCACAGAAGGCCTTATTCGTTTGGATTATTTGCGCTGTGTAGGTGTGATTATAATCACATGATAAAATTTTAGCAATGTTTCTTAACGAGACATTAATTTCAAATTCCCAAACACCTACTTTCTTCAAAATATGCCTAGCCCTCAAAGTTCCCCTAGGCCATATTCTTTGCTAAGAGATCACTTGTTTTATCTTACTTTTAAAATGGCATAAATATTTGATTTCATCCTAATAATCCAGGACAATGGGTTCTTACCATAGAAATCATGCAAGCAATAAAAATATTAATCCAAAAAATGATAAGATTGAATTTGATATCTTCATTATAGTTTGATATACACTAAACTCAGCTTTCTTAGTCCATTTTCATACTGCTATAAAAAATACTTGAAACTGAGTACTTTATAAAGGAAAGAGGTTTAATTGACTCAGTTCTGCATGGCTGGGAAGGCCTCAGGAAACTTACAATCATGCCAGAAGGTGAAGGGGAAGCAAGGAAAGTCTTACATGGTGGCAGGAGAGACAGAGAGGGTGCAGGGGAAATGCCACTTTACAACCATTAGATCTTGTGAGAACTCCCTCAGAAGATCTGAGAACTCCCTCATTACCGTGAGAGGATAATGGGGGAAACTCCCATGATCCAATCAACTCCCACCAGGTCCCTCCCTCAACGCATGGGGATTACAATTCCAGATGAGATTTGGGTGGGGACCCAGAGCCAAACCATTTCATCAGCCAACCAGAATCCACCGTACTAGAGTTTTCAATCTGATATATTTGCTTCTCATGTTTAGGAGACAAGAGTCTGATGATCATAAAAGATACTCTCTTAGGGTTCTTAGGTTAGTTTAGAAACAGTATGTTTCTGTTTCAATCTGCAGTCATCTCAATTTGTTTCAGGTTTAATGGCCACCTTTAATGTTCCTGGAATGTTACAAAGCAGGGTCCTTATCTTAATCATCTTTAAGATATTCACACCCACCATAAACCTGCTATACTCCAATTGCTCAATAAAAATCTATTGAATGGATAAAGGAGCCTTATTAACCCAAAAAAATCTTGCAGCATAGCAAGATTTTCAAACATCCATTAGAAAGGCAGAAAATGAAATTTGGACATTTGTGAAACAAGATAAACAATTAAACAAATAATCAGACAATATAACTTTCCAAAATTCCCCAAGCTTCAGGCATCTGATTATTTTAGATTTTCTGTTACCTAAAGATAAAGAAGGAAACTCCAAAAGGCCTCCCTATGTGTAGAACACTGTTTTACACCAGCGTGCTACATAAAGAAAAAGAGGTCTATTCTGGTCAGTTGGCTGACAGCACTATTTTTCAGGTATCAACAATATTCTCTATTTAGTCATCAAATGATCTCCATCAGGTTACCACGTCCTGGTGCTATTCTATTTTCATGAGTGTTCTTTCGTCACCAACACATTTTCATCCTTCTTAATATTTCCAATGGCATCACTTCACTCCACTAACGTAAAAAAACAAGCAATCTAAAAATTACCCTCTGCTGTTTCCCACTCATCCACAGAGAGTGAAGTTGCCATTTATGGACACTTGCTGTTGCCATGTTTTTCAGAAAGTTTGCCATTCCACAAGCTGTTTTTAGCCCCCATACCCACGACACTTCTACAGGCATTTAGTATTTCTTTATCTGATGCTTTTCCAAGGCAATACCTCCGCCTCCTCATTGAATCATGCGGGCTGTCTCTTAATCAAATGATATTTTTTGAAGTGTTTCCTCACTGGAACCCACAAGGTTGTTTCTCATATTTTCCCCCACACCTGCTTTGTATACTAACCTAGGGAGAACTACTTAACGTGGTTTATTGTCCTTTTTGGAACAGAAATACGATATTTGTCATTTTCCTGTTCTCCACAATCTGGCCCAACAGTTGAGAGTGTCTAAAAATATCAACTAATACTTTGTTATTTTCTTGCTCTCCAGAAAATAATATATTTTCTCTATTTGTATCTGGTGTTCTATAAAAGCTTGGCCAGATTCAAAACTCTGTGGTGCGGTAAAAACAGCTTGAACATTAGCAGCAGAAAGATGGATTTAAATTCTGTTGATCAGAGATGTGACGTTGACTACAAACACATATAAAACTCAATTTTCTTGTCCACGAAATGGGGATACGAAGATTTAAATCACAAAGTTGGGTGAGTTAAATGAGATCATTGTTCTGCAGTTCACATAACTAACACACTGCTTGACACATATGAAGGAACCAACAGTGTCTCCAAATATAGAAATGTCGTAACTGTGGCAAGATGGTAGAGCAGGTAACTGTGCAGAGGATGGTTGTTCACCACCTATGATATCTTAGTGTTAAGATAAAAAGAAATTATTAGCTTAAGGTTAGAAATGGAATTCTTCTTAAGAGGAAGTAATTTTGTTTAAGAAAAAAAATATTGATAATCTCTTAAAGAGTAGCAGTTGAAAGCTATCATACAATGGCAGAAAGCAATAAAAACATAGCTTAACTACTGAGCAAGATGAAGGAACTGAAATTTGGGGATGGGAGAAAGCAGAGAACTTAAAAAAGAGAAAAATGAAGAGAGCAGAGCATCATGGTGAGAGATTAGAGTCTAAGTTAGCCAATGTGGTCAGGGGAATTTTTAAAGGAGGAAAATTGGAACTGTCCGATAATCAACTTGAAGCTATTGTTTAAATGATATATAATCCCCCTCCATATCCTCAAAGCCTAACTCTTATACAAAGTTCTGGAAGAGTGTTTCATTACTTGGGGTTTGCCATGTAGTGATTATGGATATCAAGCAGTGAAGATAGAATTCTCCTTCTGAAGTAACACGACAGGGAGAACATATGTGAGGTGCTGAAATAATCCATTTGTACGTACAATAACTTGGATTTGGAGAGAACTATGAGAATATGAGACCCTGGAAGTTTGCAGAAAACATAGAGAAAGTAAGAGCCTTTCCATAGAACAGGAGAAGGGGGCTCTGGCACTGTTATCTGGACCAGGGTTGGCAAACTTTTCTCCCAAAGTGCTGGGATTACAGGCATGAGCCACCAGGCCTGGCCGGCAAACTTTCCTTCTCAAGGGCCAGGTGGCAAATCACATAGATTTGTGGGACATATAGTCTCTGTTGCAGCTACTCAACTCTGCATTGTAGCAGGAAAGCAGCCATAGACAATGTGTAAACAATGGAGTGTGACTGTGTATCAATAAAATTTTATTTACAAAGACAAGTGCTTGGCTGGATTTGGTCCATGGACAGTAGTTTGCCACCTGCTGATCTTGACCAGGGTTCAGCAAACTGCCTTCCAAACACCAAGTGTAGTCCTCTGCCTATTTATGGCCATGAGCTACAAAATGTATTTTACTTTTAAAAATAATTACATTAAAATGATTGTATAAGTACCTACATAATATCTACTATTTTGCTTCTGGTACTGAAAAGCCTAAAATATTTACCATCTGGCTGTTTAAGAAAAAAGTAATGCTATGGATTGAATGATTGTATCACACCAAAATTAATATTTTGAAATCCTAACTCCCAATGTCATTGTATTAGGAGGTGAGGCCTTTGAGAGGTAATTAGCTTATAACGGCAAACCCTCATCATGAGATTAATGCCATTGCTGAAGAGGAAGAGACCCTAGATCTTGCTTCTTCTCTCTGTTCTCCACCATGTGAGGATATGAGAAGACAGCCATTTGCAAACCAGAGTGTCCTCACTAGACACTGGATTTGGCAGTGCCTTGCTCTTAGACTTATGAGCCTCTAGAACTATGAGAAATAAATTTATGTTGTTTATATCTGTAGTATGGGTATAGTTTGGGCATAGTGTCCTCAACTAAGGCAATTTGCCAATCCCTGTTCTTAACCATAAGGGCTAGTTGATACCTGTATTAATCTGTTTTCACACTGCTATAAAGAACTTCCTGAGACTGGGTAATTTATAAAAGAAAGAGGTTTAATTGACTCACAGTTAAGCATGGCTGAGGGAGCCTCCGGAAACTCATAATCATGGCTGACGGTGAAGGGGAAGCAAGGTACCTTCTTCACAAGGCAGCAGGAAGAGGTGCCGAGTGAAGGGGGAAGAACCTCTTACAAAACCATCAGATCTCTTGAGAACTCACTCACTATTACAAGAACACCATAGGTGATACAACCCCCATGACTCAATTACCTCCACCTGGTCTCTCCCATGACACTTGGGAATTACAGGGATTATGGGGACTACAATTAAGATAAGATTTTGGGTGGAGACACGGCCAAACCATATCAACACCTGAGTTCCATGTACCTTAGACAAGAATTTCTGTACCTTTTGTTAAGATCCAAAGTTGACATCTGAAGGAAAACATGAAGAAAAATTTCTTGTTAACTCTTAAATATTCCCCCAAAAGCCATCTCTGCATATCAATAAAAGAGGCCATTATATACACAGTTACAAAAGCACGTAACCTGGAAGTCTTCATGTACTGTCTCTCGAGCCCTCACTTAAGGATTCACAAAGACCTGTCAGTTCTCTTTTGAAAATATCTACCCTAATCCAAGTTACTAAAATTATTATTGATGTTATCCTAGTCCATGCTATCATCCACCTCTCACCCAGAAAACTACCATAGCCTCCTTCCTAACTACTATCTTCCTACTTTTCCTCCCACTACTCCCACCATGTAGTCCATAATAGAAGTTGGAGAGTTTTTTTTTTAATTTAAGTTCCTTGTTACCCCTTTATATAACATCCTCCAATAGTTCCCCTATTTCATTTAGAATGAAAATCTAAACTCTTGACCATGACCTGCAATGTACTGGAAGATCTGTCCCCTACCTGCCTCCCAAACAGCAAATGATGTGATTTGAGCCCACTTCACTTGGTTCTTGTCTCCTTTACCTTCTCTCAATCTCTAGGACTTGGCCAAGCTCTTTTTCAAAACAAGATCTTTGGGTTTTGCTTTTGCCTTTGCCTGAAATAATTTTCTCCTGGCTTTTCACATGGATGACATATTTTCATCATTCAGTTCTCAAATATCAACTCATCAGAGAAGACTGTCATATCTCTCTGAAGTTGATCCCCTACCCCATTATTCTGCATCTCACACCTTGTTTAATCTCATACAATGAATTTACCTCATTAGTAAGCTCTATGCATACTATGCATTGCACAGTGCTCAGCACTCATTAGTAAGCACTCATAAATATGTGCTGAGAAATGACAGCATGCAACAAAGTTCATATTAATAATCACAAAACAACCCAACATCTTATTGCAATTTGGCTATCCATGAAACCTTTTCAGATCCATTAACTCACTTAATCTTCATGGAACTCTGTGAGGTAGTTATTTTATGATTATTTTATAGATAAGGATAATGAAGCTCTCAGAGGTTGAGTAAATTTTATGAGATCACAGGACAATTAAGGGAAGAATCCAGGCATGAGAAACATATTCTCCCACTGTAAATTTGCTGCTCTTTCCAAGACATCCATATAAATATCTACTAAGAGTCGAGTAGCACTAACAGACTGTGGCTTCAAATGTGGTTCTTTGCAGTTACCGTTTTGCAAAGCTTAAGGGGTGAGACTCCTCAGGGACCCTCAGGGATGCAAATCCTAGTAGGAGAGATGAAAGTAACTAAATGCAGTATATTTTGTTAAGAGACAAAGAACTTCTGGGTTTAGTATTATTAGGAAAAGTGTATTTGTTTCCTAAGGTTGCCATACCACAAACTAGGTGGCATGAAACACCAAAAACTTATTCTCTCACGGCTCTGGAGGCCAGACGTCTGAAGTCAGGTGTCAGTATGGCCGTTTTCCTTGTAATATTTTGGGTGGAGTCCTTCTTTGTCTCTTCCTTGCTTCTGGTAGTGCCCATGAAGCCCTGGCCTTCCTTGGCTTGCAATTGTATTACACTGATCTCTGCCTTAGTTTCATGCAGTGTTCTGTATTTCTATGTTTCTCTTTTTCCTTCTTATAAGGACACTAATCATATTCAATTAGGGTCTATTCTAATCAAATATGACCTCATTTTAATCTGATTACATCTGTAAAGGTCCTATTTCCAAATAAGATCACATTCAAGGTTTCAGAGGTTAGGACTGTATCTTATCTTTTTTGGGAATACAATTTAACCTGTAACTGAAAGCCTTACAGGGGAAAGAATAAAGGCAATATTTTGAAGGCAATCATTCTTAAAGGGGTATAAAAGATAATTTTATTAGTTAGGTTTCTGCTAGGATAAAGGTGCATAGTAAACAACCCCAAAATCTCAGTGACATACAAGAAACGTTTTCTTGCTAATGAGGCTGAAGGTTGGCCAGGGTAGCTTTTCTCCAAGTGTCAGGTCAGGTTCAAGCCTTCTTGAAGTCTCTCATTATAGGACCAGGGGTCCTATTCTCACAGCGGATGGCCAAAGTGCAAGAAAACAGGCAATCCAGGCAAGCACACATAAAGCCTTTGCTTGCAACACCTCTGCTAATGTTCCACTGACCAAAGAAATTCACCTGACTTAGCCCAACGTCCAATGGAGCCAGGAAGGATATTCTATCCACTCTAATGAGAGGCATAAAAAGGAATGAAGAATTGAGATTGACAATTATCCAATATTTTACAAGGTTTATTACCAAATAGTTACTCAGTGGGGCTCTGATACTTTTCAAGGAGCTCAGACATAGAGACTGGGACTGGGACTTTCTTCGCCAAGCCCTCATGAAGGTCTATGTATGAAGATCTTTATTCATACTGTGTAACAATTGCATGTATCAGATATTAACAAAAATCTCCCAGGAATTTAGGTATCATGAAGAACTCTCTAGAATTAATGAAAAACTAGTTTTCCCAGGTATTCATGCTGTATGTTTTTTGTTTTCACAAATGGAAGACATGGGTCCTGCTTGTGTAATATACAAGGAGGATATTATAGTGACAATGATCCAAGAAGTTAAAATGAAGAGAAAGTTATCTTATGTGAGGCCATTGGGAAGAGAACAAGCCAAAGAAATAGGAGCCAGTCAAAGCACTTATAGGAGTATATCTAGGAGAGTCAGAGCTGAGTGAAAATTACAAAAAAATCAAGTCTAAAACAGGGCATGAGGTCAAGTGGAGACTAGTCAGGAAGAGTAAGGGGAGTCCTGGAAATTCCAAAAATATCTATCTCTCGAGCATCTTTGGCTTTCCTTCAGTGACTGGCATGTGTGTGGCCTATTGGCACACCAAATAAGATGAAATATAGATGCAGGGTACATGTGTTCCATCTGAATACCCAAACTGCAGAGTAACATGCAAAATTAATTTTGTTTTGCTGTAATAACCTACTCTACTCAGGGAAAGACTATACTATTGAAAGATATTGACAGCATAGAGCTGCAGTGAGGGAAATGCCCTATCAGTATGAAGTGAGGCAAAGGCGCCTGAAATGGTTCACTGAAGGCTTTGTATTTAAATAAGTAGAAAGTTATCATGTCCGTATATTGACAGAGGTGCTTCCTAGAGCCAAATGAGAGGAAACCTCTAGGTTTTCTAGGAATATTTTCAGATGAATCAGGAGAATGAAGGTTCTTGAAATTGCAGCATCTTAGAAATGCTGAAGTCCCTGAAGATTTTTTAGCCATGGGGACCCACAAATATTTAAAGTGTTTTCTGATAGACTGTTCCATATGTTGCCAATGAGATATGAGAACTAGGAAGCTTCTTGTAAAGCTTAAAATGGGGAGGGGCAGGCAAGGTGGGGCTCAGGAAGGTAATCTGGTCTGGGTCTCATGTTCAAAACTTTTGGCATTATTTCTATATGAGGTTTTGTGTTTAATTGTTGTATTATCTTCTTAGTGTTTTCTCTGTATATGTCAAAACATTAACACAAACATTACAAATGTAAGATAATCCTGGCTTGGCATTAAAAAAATACTTTATGAACCTAAAACAGAGAAATTACTCAGATCTCTCTCAACCTGTAATACATTTTGGTTCCCTGCCACTTACATCATTTGAAAGGGAAAGGCCATCTATCTAAGGATGTAGGAATTTATGTACTGGACATAGTATTGTACTAGATGTCTAAGACTCCATTCAACATCGGCATTCTTTAATTCTAACTTACCTCGCCTATACTATTCTTGTCTGTAAAGGTGGTTGAGAAATTCTTAGCATTTCTCAATGTGGAGTCTGCAACATTATCTATTCCTGGAATGCTCTTTGTTCTCTCCCCATCTCCAACCCCACAACCTCCACTCTCCAACACCCCAGTAAAGATTAGTAACACATACCCCTTCTGGTTTTAATTGGAATGTTAGTTTCTCACAGTAAACTAATTTATCAGTTTAGGTTAAGATTTCTATTGACACACAGCTACCTCACTTAAACTCCTTGAGGAGCTGGAATCATTTATCATTTTGCCAATATCTAGCACACAGCATGGTGCCCTGTGAACAGCAGAGGCTCAACAAATAGTTATTACATAAATAAATGAATTATTTGGAATATTAATTGATGTCAAATGAGAAATGCTGAATTAACTATTTTTAACAGGTTTATTACAATTTTCAGATTCTTTAATACGTGAAAGACTATAAAAAGGTAATGCAAAGGAGATATATTTGCTTAATTCTAAGATATGCTTTTTAAAATATTTTTTACGTTTTTCAAATTCTATGCTTTTTATAATATAGTGCTTTATAAGTTTATCTACTGCTCCACTAAAACCTGTTATTAACTCTTAATAATTACCTTCTACAATTAGTGGTATCATAAAATTAAGGAAATCCATTAGTGTACAATGCTTCTCAAATGTGGTTGATTGTGGAATTTTTCTTTTTTTAGATGGAGTCTCTCTCTGTCACCACGCTGAAGTGCAGTTGTGCGATCTCAGCTCACTGCAATCTCCGCCTCCTGGGTTCAAGTGATTCTCCTGCCTAAGCCTCCCAAGTAGCTGGGATTACAGGCACATGCCACCACACCCAGCTAATTCTTTTGTATATAGAGTAGAGATGGGTTTCACCATGTTGATTGTGGAATATTTTTTAAAGAGCTTCTGGGACTAGAGTTCTCTGGTATACATTTTAGGAAACACTGGAATAGAACACCACTTCCAAATTTACTAACCTTTGAGTCTATTGGCCAGAATTGGGAAGCAATATGCTATACATGGAAAGAATAACAAATTATAGCTACTGAGACTTGAATATTTCTCAGCCTGTTTAGTAACTCCAAACAAGTTGTTAAAGCTCTCTGAATTATGAGTATTTTACCAATAATAGAGGGACAATGATATCTTCCCTGCTTACCTCATAGGACTATTATTAGAGGCTAACAGGAAAGTAGAATGTAGAGAGGTCAGATTCTGGTTAAAGATATTAGAATGAACAAAAAGTTTATATTCCCCTCTTCCCAAAAATACACTGAAATGACAGTAAAGTGATCTTTTTAAAAGGGCTAAGCTCACAAAAATAAAAAAGGAAGAGGAGAATACAGCAACATTTTGGAAGCTGGAAGGCAGATGGATGAGTGATAACTGATTCAACAGATCCTAAAATACTGAAACCTAAAGAGGAAAACAGATAAGTAACTTAATTTGCACTCCTCAGCCCCAGAATATAATTGTAGGAATGAAGTCTTTGAGAAGACAAGAAAGAGAAATCCAGAGCAAAAACAGGATGTAAAGGTCTTCTCACTTGAGGAGAAAACATAGAAGAGGACATTACCCCTCCCAAAAGAAGAGAGAGAAAGAATGAGAAACAAACGTTCCAGAACTGACATATGTTTCCTCATTGAAAGTTCCTACTGGGTGTCCAACACAATGAATAAAAGAAAGCTACCACCATGACACATCATCATAAAAGTTCAGAATTCAGAAGAAGATAACAGAAAAGCTTTCTGGGGTGGGGATGAGGAAACAGAATCAGAATGGAATTAAACTTCTCAATAGCAACAATTAAGCTGAGAGTTTGCCTCATATGTTTGACCATATTGGTAATAGATTTACACTTATACAAAGGGTTTGGTAATGAATTAGTAGTTGGTATATAGAAAGTAAATTAAAGAAAACAAATAGAATTATTTATCCTGGAAAAGAAAAAATTTTGAAAGAAATGAAATGTAATTATAGAACACCACATCATTCACCTGCAAAAATGTGTTCACAAAATTATGATAGCATAAACATTGAACATAAATATAACCACAAATTTTTATATAACTATATTCAAATAAAGGTTTCTTACTTTTCTATTGTGGTTATGAAAAATTATCACAAACTTAGTATCTGATGAAGGTACACATTTATTCTCTCATATTTATGTGGGTCAGAAGTTCAGGCAGAGCTTAGTTGAGTCCTCTGCTCAGCATCTTACAAGCTGCAATCAAAGTGCCAGCTGGGATGCATTCTCATCTGGTGGCTTAAATGGGGAAGAAGCCACTTCCAAGCTCATTCATATTATTGACACAATGTATTTGTGTTGACTACAGGACTCAGAGTAGCTTTCTTCTTCAAAGCTAGGAAGGGACTTTGAACACAAAGAGATGAATTTACTATTAAGATGAAATCTTATGCAATGTAACATAACCAAGGGAGTAACATCTCCTCACCTTTGTCATAATCTATTGATTAGAAGAAAGCCCACACTCAAAGGGAAGGGATTAAACAAGAATATAAATGCCAAGAGATGGAGATCATTGGGGCTGCCTTAAAGGCTAAAGTACCAAACACTGTACAATGGGCAAACTTTTCGTTTTCTGATACCCCATAGTCACATAGTCTGGTGGAATTAGAGATTTGGATAGAATCTTAGCTGTTCCATTAAAAAAGAAAAAAAGTTCAGTAAATGTACAGAGTTGTGTAACCATTCTCAAAACCCAATTTTAGAACATTTTGATCATATCAAAAAAATCCCTCATGCCCATTTACAGTTAATTTCTGTTCTCATCCTCAGCCTCAGTCAACTATTAATGTGTTTTCTGTCTCTATAGATTTTTCCAAGCTCTTACATTTTTTGACACCAAAATGAGCCAGTCCTTCTGCACCCCTTTCCTTTTTCTGCTCTAATTTGCAAGGGGCTAACTCGTGCTGCCTATATTCTTGAGGTCCCTATATCACCAGCTTCTTAAGCAGCTCTTGAGGTTCTTCCATAAGTCTCCAGCTGGCATTTGACAAGCCCACTGGAGTTTCAGCTTTCCTCAAAGAGCCTTGATTCTTAGCCTCCAAGACCATAGCCTCCTTCCTTTCTGGCCCTGGGGGAAATGGTATGCTGGAGTTGGCTCTTGCTGACTCATGAAAATCACCTGTGAAGTATTTGGGAATTTTGAAAACCTGTTGTTAAACCATTGGTAGCTTAAAATTGAATACAGTAAGAGCATTTATATCATGAAAAACACTACAATCAGGATATTTTTGTTTTAGTTTTCAAAAAGCTCGTTTCTTAGTACACCACTGCTTGGCTTTTCACCACTTGGCTAATTTCTGGATTATCTCCTGTTGTATTCAGCCTTCAAGATGTCTCCCAAATATCCTTGTATGATAATATTCACACCCTTACATAGTCCCTCCCTCCCATAATAAATAGGGCTGAGTTGTGTAACCATTAGATTGTTGCAGAAATAATGATATCTGACTACCAAGGCTAGGTCACAAACAGCATAATAGCTTTTGCCTTACTCTCACTTGAATCACTCTCTTGGACAAGTTAGCTGCTATGTTATGAATAGACTCAAGCAGCCCTGTGGAGAGGTCCATGTAGGAAGAAAATGGGGCCTCCAGCAACAAGTCATTTAATTGAACCAGCTTGGAAGTAGATCCTTCAGCCATGTTCAGCTTTCAAATAACCACAGTCCAGATTGGCATTTTGACCGTAACCTAATGGCAGACTCTGAGATACACCAAATAGCAAAGCTGTCCCTGGATCCTGACCCACAGAAACTCTATGAGACAATGTTTATTATTGCTAAAGCCATAAAGTTTTAGTGTAAATCATTATGCAACAACAGATAACTAATGCAGATTTCAGTACAAAGAATTATGTGCTACCATAACATAAGCCTAAATTATGAAAGTGGCTTTGAAAATGGACAGTAGATTGCAGCTGGAGAGAACCTGAGAAAAATGTTGGTGAAATCCTGAAGCATCTTTAAGGGTCTACTAGTAGAATGCTCTGTGGAGGCTGCAGGTGAGGGCTTAATAGCAGCGTAAAGAAACTATTACTGGAAGCTGGGGAAGGGGATCCTTGTTATACAATGTCAGGAAGTTTAGAAGCACTTCGCCTTTCATTATATGACAAATG
This sequence comes from Cacajao melanocephalus, assembly GCA_963573385.1. Classification (NCBI taxonomy): domain Eukaryota; kingdom Metazoa; phylum Chordata; class Mammalia; order Primates; family Pitheciidae; genus Cacajao; species Cacajao melanocephalus. The sequence goes on along the minus strand of CAUYLG010060117.1, from coordinate 37,153 downwards.
GGAAAAATATCTAAAGATGAAGTCAAAGATGTGACTTCAGAAAGAGTCAAGCCAGTGCCTCAAAGAACCATTCAGTCAACTAACAGAGTTTCTAAGAAGCTGAAGGTTGTTGACCCTCAGCAGTCTCAGCAGCAGCCCAAGGAAAAGAAAGCCTCATCTTAAAGAAATTCATGGGTATACCTTGTGTCTTCTAATATCTCAGAAATAATAAACAAAAGGAGATCTTTGCTTCTTGGTCCTATAAGTGCTTTCATCAATCCTGACTCAGTACATTGGCCTAGAGGCTTTGCAGTCCCTGAGAGATTTTCATCTCAAAGATAACTGAACATTGTATGCCCTGAGTGACTTCAGTGGGCATCTGGCCCAGAACAAGTCACTGTACCATAAATGGAAACTTTCTTCTCAAACATGCCTTTGGAAATGTGTTTTTAGCTTGTTATATAATCTAAATCCACTTGCAGAGAAGCTTCACTTCAACCATTGGCCATTCTTCCCTCAATGGTCCCATTTCCACATTAAAGGGAATGGACCCAGCTAGTATGACAAAAGGGTCAATTCCTGACTACCATATTTTTTTATGTACAAACACAAACTAGCATCCACAATGTTCCCAGAAATGACAAGAATAATGGGATGAAGAGGGAGTGTCAGAGACACAGCCGATTAGGGGTTCTTGAAAATTTAAAAATAAACTGCCTTCACCCACATCCCCAATGTCCCTCCCATACACTAGGAGTCCTTGAAAGAATAAATCAGCTTTGATCTAAGAAGAATTAAGCAATTCAGGGCAGTTTGAATTTCAGTGGATTGAGGGAGACATTTTCAGCAAACTACAGCGAGAATAGGGAGGCATTGTTTTGTCACAGCAAATCATTACAAAGAATAGAAAGTGTGCCTCAAACACCAAGATAGAAGGCTATTGCATGCAGGGTCAGTAAATTACCTAAACTGAGTACCTACTGTAGAACAGATGTCCAAACCTATTACTTTATTAAAATAGCAACTTAACCACCTAGCTCTCTCTTTTAGAGAGTTAAATAAAAATGTCCCGGTGACTAACATAGCTTCTCTGAAAAGAGGGTATCTTGTCCACAGGATGCAGTTTCATAGACAAGAAATAATTTATAATTTTATAAATAAATTATGCAGAGATTTAAGTTGCCCAAATATAGGATCAAATAAGTGTACAGGTCCACAGATAGCTCATAGAACAAAGGCCATAGTGTAAGACCATGAGAGAGGACACCCCTGGGCTGCTCAGATCATTTTCACAGTCATAAATAACAAATGATAGACATTTGGAAAAGCATCTTTATGATATAAGCTTGTAAATTTTCTACAGATAGTAATAATAGTCATAGTTAAGACTTAACTGAATGCTTCAGTGAACTAAGATCAGGTACCAACCCATTACTTCTCACAACCATGCAGTGAGCTAAATGTTATAAGGATTCCCAGTTTGCATATAGGAAGAAACTTAGATGTTAAATAACTAGCGAAATATCACATGGCTAGTACTATAAATGGCCAAGCCAAGTAAGGAACTTAAGCTCATGCTCTTAACCACACCAGACAGGAACTTAAACAAAAGTAAACACTGAGTAATTAAAAATAAAAACATGAAGCCGTTTCTATAAATAATAATTAGGGCTGTGGTTTGAGAAGGCAGAAATCAGTATGCAGTACAAGGAAGATAAGCACTCTATAGCTTTTGTAACTGTTGGAGGTAAATTTTAGTTAAATTCACTGTGTAACTACAAACATTCATTTATTTATACACTGTTTGTTTGCCCTCATAAATCCTGTGTTCAAAACCATGCCAGGCATAAGCATCTTTATATCTGAAATGAATAAAATAAGTACTGCTTAACTATTACAGTAAAGATTATGCTGCCCAGAGAGGGCAAAACCAAGAAGGCAGCTAGTCCTTGCAGGATGTTGTTTCCACAAAGTTTAGTTTTGTCTCAGAATGTGAAAGCAACACAATCTAATCTGGTGTGACTGAAACAAAGTACTTAGTGCTCTAAGTTCATTTAACGGAATGTGCTTGGACCACTTACATGAAGCATCCTATTCTATTTTTACTGATTATTTCCACTAGTGGCACTTGCTTAAGTTGAGCAGGAAATCTAAAAAAGTCTAAGTAAATTCCAAAATGATCTGGTTTTTGAGCTAACTTCAAAATTCATGACTCTATGATTCCAAGTTGTTGTTTCTCTAAAGAAACCTTCCAAACAAGTGAGACTGTTCTTTTAAATGTACCTGTCATGGTCTTCAAAATGTACTTTTGTACATATCTTTCCTGACCTTGAAGATCACACCATTTCCTCTTACAATTGAATGGACAAGGGAGTAATACACGTTTTCAAAGAATCACTCTCAAGAGTTCATTTTACTTCCCAGATCTAACTGCAAGCGACTGGACAATTTGGAAAGTACCTGAAATAACCGTTGAGCATTTTGGAGAAAATTTTGCCATGTGGAAAAGAAACAAACTGCGAAAATGATTTCCATCCCGTCCATTCTGTTTAAGAAAAAACAAAACAAAAAGGATTTTGGGGTGACCTTGATCTGATAGAATGGTGTGAATATTTCTTCATTGGGGGAGTAATATTGAATGTAGATTCCAGAGAACTATTAAACTTTCAAATGGGACACTCAGAGACTTAATAGACACAGGAATGAAGGTTTCAATTCCTTTTCTATAAAATACTTAGATATGCTAATGCAAAACTTACACAAAACTAAACATCTAATTATTTTATTCTTTTTTCATAATATGCAACCATTGTTTGGTTGCATATTATGTCTCAGGTATTGAGCTAGGCACTAACAGCAATGAAAACCATGAGCTAGTGAACTCTTTAAGGGTAAAAACTATAACTGACACTATTTTGTATCCCAAGTGTCTAATACATTGCTCTGAAATGTTTAATGAAATAAATGAAATAGATAAAAACTTTTCTAAGTTTTAAAACATCTGGTTATAATATTTTTATTATACACCAGATGGTGTGTAATAAACACCAGATGGATGTAGCTTCTTTTACAGATAGGTCTTAATTGGACCTCGAATCCTTTGACACAAGAAAGGAGAATCTAAAAAGTTGACAAGATTGGCCTCAGCAAGATGCAAACCTCAAGGCATATTAAGATGGATCAAATTCTCCTTTATCTTTCTTAAAACATAAGTGCTTAAAAGAATGTGGCCTTAGGAGACTGATCCAGCTCAAGAAGTTGACTCTTGGCACTTCGGGATGCCAAGGCAGGGATATTGCCTGAGCTCAGGAGTTTGAGACCAGTCTGGACAACATGGTGAAACCCTGTCTCTACTAAAATACAAAAAATTATCGGGGCATGTGGCTCACATTTGTAGTTCCAGCTACTTGGGAGGATGAGGCACAAGAATTGCTTGAACCTGGGAGGTAGAGGCTGCAGTGAGCCAAGATCATACCACTGCACTCCAACCTTGTGACAGAGTGAGACTCTGCCTCAAAAAAAAAAAAAATAAAAATAAAAAGAATTTGACTCTTGTAGGATAAGCCCAGTCCTGTATTGCCTCCTTTTAATGCTCGGGCTGTCATAGGGTGCCCAGATATCAGAGAAACCACTAAAGGAGCCAGAGTACAGCCAAGGGAACCCTGCCCAGAGATGAGGAGATATGGTAGGTATTAAGTGTGAATATTCTATGGACTTAGAGAAGAAAAACCAAACGTTTGTAATTTTTTAAAGTGGGAGGGGTAAGGATGAGCGATTGAAAGAGGTAAAAGGTCTCAACCATGACATTTCTCTGAAATGTGGATTTTTTGTTGTTGAGGGGGATAGTAAAGCTTTATTGCTAACTACTCACTCTTACTATGGTAAACTACAATGCAATTTTCTCTTTATCAGGTTGAGTCCTAAAGGGATACAGAATTGAATATACACTGTGGGATTACTCATTAAGACACAGGAAATCTGAATTATATAGCATCTTTGCCCTGACTGTATTTATTTCTATATTTAAGATTTACATTCCATTGAACCCAAAATGACTGAAAGCAATGTATTGGCTAATACACAATGTAACTTAACGAAAACCAGGATTCCATTCACCAAGAGCAATTTCAAGGAAAAGATGTTCCTGTGTACTTAAGTGAATAGATTGAGCAGACATTCCATTAAATTTCACAAAATTTAGCTCTAAACAGTCTAATACATTTAATAAAAATGCAAAAAAAAAAACCCATGAAGTCATAGAAGTATTATTTCCTGTCATAAAGAACTTAAATCTAGGTGCAGTAAAAACTTACCTTGGATTTATAATCAAGAAAGAATTTATTTATCCTAGCAAAAAGGATGCTGTTTAACAACAGCATTATGGGTGCTATCTTTAGCCCACATTCTGCAAAAAAATAAGGAAAGGCTATTTTAAGTGGATAATTTTAATATCAAATCTTTACAAAATCATAGAGTATCATAAACTAAAAGTCATCTAGGAAACTTCTACAGAATAATCTAAATAATATAGTTCAAATAATTTGCTTGACTTAATGCAGGGATAGAATACAAAGTCTCCAGTTCCACAGATAAATGACATGTTTATTTAAATGTCAGCTGTCTTTGGAGAGCATTTGGCTGATGCTAAATTTATGATCAGATGCCCTAGTAATTGCCAATAGCATAAACAGTCTACGTTGCTAATTAACGACAATGGTAACTAACACGTGTAGAGCTTTTTTCAGTTTATCAAGCATTTTTTATATCCATTATCACATTATATTTTTATTGTAACCCTGAAAGACAGGTCCTAGCATTGGTTTTCTTTTAGAGACAAAAAAAATAAAGGCTCAGAATTGCTAAGGAGCAGACCAAGATGGTGCATGCAGTAAGGAATAGTTAGAACTCAAACTCACATTTCCTGATATAAAATTTCATGTCCATTTCACTAAATATTTTTTTGTCACTTCTAGTTAAATATAAACCCAAAGTAAAATTCTCTTATGGAAAAGGCAGCTTTGGTTTGGGGACCGATAAAAATGTTATTTTGGCAATCTTTAGTCAACAACGTGAAGGAAGATGGGAAGAGGAAGGAAAGGTGACCTGAATATATGATTTTCTTGTGAATATACAGGCTGGATCCTGTCAGCCTCAGTGGCTATTATAAGAAAGAAAATTGGCCTGTTCACGACCATTTATACTAATTATTAAGAAGCCAGAGTTTGACATCATAGAATACATACCAAAATATGTTCTCAAAATGCCTAAAGGAGATTTAGAAACTATTCTTTTTTCCTTAAAAAATTTCATCATGAGTTTCATACTTCCACAATGTTTTTTATTGCCATCAAAATATCCCTTCCCAGCACCATTACTAGAAAGTCCTCTTGGGGTAGACATAATTTCCTAACTCTCTTCCATTGGCTGGGGACAAGAAGGTTCTGCCAGGTGAGGAATTCTCCACTCACTCAGGGTCACTAATCTAATTCTGCCCAGGAAACTCTTGGTATTTATTCAACAGACTTTCAGAGGTAGAAGGGCAATTAGGGATTCCATAACTTGGCTACAGAAAACAATATACTGATTGCCTTCTAATGTGCCTTTTTGGCCTAAATTTATACATTCCTCATTTTATTCATTCACTCATGTATGCCACTAGTATTGATAGGATGAGTTAACTCCAAAAGGCAGCAAAAAATGTGGTTCTTGAAGAAACAACAGCTACCATTAAACTGCTCTTTAAGGCCTATCCTTATGCAAATAACAAAACCATTTTACAAGTGTCAAAGAACTTAGTCTTTTGAGGAGACAATCTTCATGCTGGGAATATTAAGCCTATATATTCCAATATTATAAGTTCCAGGGACTTAGGATTGATTTATCCCTGGACACAGTGGCTCACACCTGTAATCCTCAGGCTCTAGGAGGCTGAGGTGAAAGGATTACTTATTAAGGCCAGGTGTTCAAGACCTGCCTGAGCAACACAGTGAGCTCTCATCTCTAGAAAAAAAATCAGTAAGTTTAAAATATGTATTTTATATATATTTAATTATATATAAATTTATGAATATATATTTTATGTAAATAACAATTTTAATAAATAATTTATATAAATATATATAAAGAGACAGATTTTACATAGATAGATATAGATATACCCCTAAAAGAAAGAGGGAAATAAATTCTGCTAAGCGGTCCAGGGAATAAATACCAAAATATATAAATAAGTAAATAAATAAATGGATTGATTTATGCATGTTAAATAATGTTGTAATTCCTGAATTAAAGGCCATTCTATAGACAAACTAAATTTTTTTTTGGCAAGGCAAATAGTAGAATGAGAAAGTCAAATGACCTAAGAAAATTTATTAAAATTTTCCCCAATAGAATGCCATAGTCCTTGTGTATTTCTGAGAAACTTTAAAGTCATTTAGGATGACTGAGGTTTCCTAGGTGCAAGCCAGTGATATTAACATTCTTTTCCCACAGGTTGATGGTAGTGTGTGACCTGAGGCAGATGACTTTCGTATTTACCTGAAAGAGAAACCATTTGATTATCTTGATACCACACAGTGCCTTAACAATAGGTTAGAAAGAAATTGCATTAGAAGAGACCACTGTAATATTTACAGAACCATCATTTGTCAATCCAATAAATAACTATTGAATGGATGGCCATAATGGATGAGGACCAATGTTAAGTGCTAGGGATACAGCAGTAAATCAGAGGAGCTATTTGCCCTCACTGAGCCTATGGTATAGAAGGAAAGAGAGATATAAATGAATCACAGAGAAATTATATATTTAGAATTGCTCTGGGTATTTTAATCAAAAATAAGAAAGGGGGTATTAGGAGATAGGACTTGGAAAACATAAGGCAGGTAGTCTGGGGAATTGAGTGGTCAAAACAGGCTTCCTAAGTTCCTTTTAAGGAGAGGCCTAAAATAATGAGTAGGCATTAACTTGGTAAAGACTACAGGGATGTGCGTGTGTGTGCCCATGTATGTCAGGGCATACCTCATAGAGAGGAGGAGTTGAGTGTTCCGGAAAGAGGAGATAGAAATCTTTAATGACACAATGGAAAAAAGAGAGAAGATATATGGGGCTGGAGTAGTAACTTGGTAACTGAGGGGAGAGAAGGTGGAGAACAGAATATAGACAAGTTCCTGCCGGCCTTACAGACTGTTGTAAGAGTAATTAGTATCAACCTAAAAGCAGGAATAAACCTTTGAAGTAGAAAAGTTGCTGGGAATACTCTGAACCCCTCTGTGGTGACTGAGCAACCCCAAGCTTCTGGAAGAATTGGCAAAACCCAAGCTACCTGAAATAAGAAGAAGAAACTGTTGTTGATTTTTAACCTGTAAATTCTCTTAGAATTTGGTTTCCCCGAAATGAGTTATTTGCTTTGTGATGCTTGTTACTTACTGTATCGATTATATTTGAGAAAATGAAGGATAATGTGAAATGTTGAGACGTAGCTTGTAACTTTGACTCTACTGAGCTGCAACTTGTAACTTTGGTTCTGCTGAACTGTTCTGGTAGAAACAGGAACTCTGTGAAAGGGACTAACCACATAACTTGACTGCCGGAGAGACACGACAGCACGTAATGGGCTTCTCGTTGCAGAAAGCCTATAAATGGACGTGTAATGGAGAGGCTTATTACCTAGATTCCTTTCCCAGGAAAGGCATATTGATTAGGGCCCTGGAAAGGGAATATGACCCTTATGGAGAGCTTATAAACGGATGTGTGAGGAGCATCTGTCTCCGTGGTTGAGATAAGGATGTAAAAGTCTTTCTTCATCCACTGCTCCTCCAGGCCTGCATGGAGGCCCCTCCCTCTTGCAGATTTTGTGGTCAGGCTGGTTGTCCTGTGTCAGATCCTGTTCCCCCTGTAGCTGTGAGCCCAATATGTTCTTGCTGATAATCATAAGTTTATGTTTAACCTACAATCTTGCTAAGGTGTATAAATTTCTATGCTGACACACAGAAAGTTATCTTTACATTGTTCTGCTTTTATAATACCACATTGTGATTTTTGTGCACCAGTTTTTGCAAATGTGTATTCTTTTTGTATAATTATCACTGAAACTTTGTGTAACCCCGCTCTCCCTCCCCTATTGAAAGAGCATATTAAAAACTGAGGTTTTCAGGGGAATGTCAGACATCCATGGAACAGCATTATATGGTGTCTTCCCTGGGCCCAGCTTTAAGGAAAACTTTTTCCTTGTCTTTCTTTTTCACCGACCACTCCATCACTTTGAGAGAACTTAAACCCATGTTGATGTATTGGGAGCTGGTCTCACCAAGAAAGTAATGTCATCCAATTTGTATTTTTTTTTAAATTACTCTAGCTGCAGACTGGATCAAGGAAAGCAACAGTGAATGCAAAGAGACTAGTTGGAAACTATTGCTGGAACCTGTAAAAACATTAGAGTTTGGACTTAAGATGTGATAGTGCAGATGGAGAAAAGTGGATGGCCTGTATAGCACCTGGAAACTGATTGCATATGAAGGTGGAAGACTTGTAGATTTTGCACTAGTGACTCTTTGGAGGCAGGTGCCATTACTCAGATGGGAAACCCAGCAAGAGATATTCAGGGCCTAAAACAAGTCTTGAAACTAAATTACACACATACACGTAAATTATAACTCTGTCGAAGTTACAGGAGGATTGTATAGAAGAACAAGCAATACTGAAATGTAAAAGTAAAACTATATCAGTACATCAAATTTCTTTAAGGCTACTTTAACAACTAATATTTATGAGCAATTTGCTTTTTAAAGTGCTGTTCTAATATGAATATTGGTTTAAATTTTCCTAGCACACTTTAGAATACTCTCATAGTAAAAAATAAGAAGAAAGAGATTTTAAACCTATATCTCAGAAATTGGCTTTCCAGATAAAAGAGACTTGGTCTTGCCCATATTCAACAGGAATGGCCGATGTAATGTGAGAAAGTTCAGGCTGGTTTGTCCCAATGAATATTTTTAACTATCTCGCTCCGCTCAGGGATATAGATTCTAAAGAGCTTCCACCATTGAATGTAGCATTTAAATTTTAAAACAATGTTAAATGAGTAGGTAGTTATTTGACAAAATAACTAGGATCTGGAAAATGGATGTGAGTTGGGGAAGGCTTCTAGGTTTTGATCATGAGTAAAACAACAGTAAAAATTGTGAAATTGACAGCAACTTTATAGAAATTTTACAGTTTCCAGAACACATCTTCATAATCTCATTTGATTACAGTTGGTATATTTCTCACAGGGAAAACATGATGATAAGCTAAAATCCTACAAAATGCACTGAATTTTAGAGCTAAATAATTTGTGTGCCCCCTTAAAGCTTGAGAAGAAAAAAAGTAAGTTGAAGATAATTTAAAGACGTTCTGCTTGACGCAGTGGAAAGAAAACTTTGCCAAACCAAGAAACACTTTTTTCCCCAAGAAATAGCCCAAGCCAACATTTATTTAAAAGATTGAAATAGATTAAAAGATGACACATCTACAGTGACTTATTAAGGGAAACCCAGGATTTCGAGGGCATAGTCCCTAACATTTATGGTGGATGCCAAGGAAGATTAAAAACCTTCTCTCCCACAACACAGCTGTTTATGCCTCTGTCATCAATAGTTTAGGCTGGATGGACAAAAGGTCTGCTCCAAATTGGCAAGCCTTATGTTCTTATTATGCGTGTTTCATCACTGTGTTCTAGAAGAAGAAAGACCATCACCACCAACCAACATCCTCTCATTCTGGTGTCATCTAAAAATACCTGCAGACAGTATTACCCTGCGATTACCTCACACGCCTGCCCATCAGCCATAGCCACCTCCTACCTCCCGCTCACTAATAGCACAGTCCTGTATCACCTCCTACTCAGCCAAGCAACACTACTGTAGCTGCTTTAGATACACTCATATCTATATATATAGTCTCATATATAAATATATATTCAGACATATACTCATGTGCACACAAAAATGCTTTTACAAAAGAAAAAGGGAAAGCTAGTTATGTGAAAGTAGCTGCACTTTGGAAAGTTAATGTGATATGCCATTTGGAAAATAGTTCCTGTTCCGTCTGGGTGTTCACCCAAATGCCTACAGAAAAGCATTTAATCATCTCAGACATGAGCAGTATTTGGTTTTATTAACTCCTGACTCTTGAGCAATTGGAGCCCCCGTTTTCTAAGTCCATTTATCAGGCCTTCTATTTCCCTCTTTTAATATTATAACATTATAAATTTAATATTTATAATATTGTAGTACAAGTTTTGAACCAGTCTGGAGCATTTTCTGTTTTAAGAATGTATTTATGGATACTGTACTCATCATTCAACAAATATAGATTCTACTGCTACCTGTTTTTACTGTTTTTTTCTTTATTATTATTATTTAGTAAATCACTGAGGTAATGGTGTATTATTTTGGGCCAGAAATTAGTGAGATGGAAAGGAATCAAGAGCAGGTACAAGGGAAGAGAGGCAGAAACAGGACTGGGAGAGATTTGTCTCTGATAGCCACAGCCGGCAAAACCTCTATTAGCATAATCAGAGCAACCATGGCTTACTGCAGGGAGCAGGAAGCCTGTGACTCTCAGCTCAGCTGCACCTAGCAACAAGCCCAAATGAGCACCATGGAGTAGCACCTAGGGCTGTGAGCAGGAACTGAGATCACAGCCAGGGAAGCACTTTGAGGGTGAAAATGGCATTAGCCTGTAGGGGAACGTCTCCATGATGGTCCCATCATATAATTGGTAGTGGTCATTTGTATAATGGTGATTGAGCAGACAGTAGAATGGGCACTGTGCAGCGAGGACTAGGCTAGTTGCCAGAAACCCAGGACTCAAATCCTGACTCGGACGCTAACTTGCTCTGTGACTCTGAGCAAATCTCTTCAAATAGCTGAGCCTTAGTTTTTCCCATCTGAGCAATAGCTACCTCTCCCATTTGGCCGACAAAGTTATTGTAAATATTTAATTAGAATTGTATCCGAAATGCTCTAGAAAGTATAGCACAGGATATGGCTGTACATTTATGACTGAAAGACTCCCTGTTAAATCCTGAAAGACTCTATGAGTCCATTCTCATGCTGCCTGGGACTGGGTAATTTATAAAGGAAAGAGGTTTAATTTACTCATAGTTCAGCATGACTGGGGAGGCCTCAGGAAACTTACAATCACGGCAGAAGGGGAAGTAAAGACATCCTTCACCTGGTGGCAGGAGGAAGTGCTGAGTGAAGGGGGCGGGGAGGGAAAGCCTCTTATAAAACCAACAGATCTTGCGAGAACTCACTCACCATAACGAGAACAGCATGGGGGAACTGCCCCCATAATCTAATCACCTCCTACAGGGTTCCTTCCATGACAGGTGGGGATTATAGGAACTACAATTCAAGAGGAGATTTGGGTAGGGGCACAGCCAAACCATAGCCGACTCCATCTGGATACCATCCACATCCCAGACTAAAATAAGTATCTTCCACTGCCCGCAGCTTTTCTCAGTTAGTGTGACACCATGTTACTAGAATGTTAGCTCCACAGAGACAGGTATTTGGAACAATGCCAGGGATACAGGGGGTCCTCAATCAATATGCATTGTATGAATAAATGACTCAACTAAATTTCCCAAATAAGGGCATGTTATTGGTGATGTATTCTTGTTTTTCGTTCTGACACAACTAATAAATCACCTCCAGGTGGCTATAACACCTGGCTTCCTCAGTGACACAGAGTGTTGTGCTAATAAATGCTTAACAATTGGCTCTCAGGGAAATATTTCTGGCATTTGCCACTTTTCATGGTGTATATTCCCACTGTGGCTGATTTCAAGCTACCACCATGATTACATTTGGAGTTGGGAAGAGACGCCCCCCATCGACGTGTGTGGGCTGGTGTGAGTCAGCTCCGGCTCACCACAGCCTCCGCTGCTCTCATCCTAGTTAAGATGCTCACCTCTAGCAGCTTGGCTTGACTCCTGGATGTTCCTCATTATACCCACCATCCACACAGCCATCAGCATGGTCTTTCAAACACAAGCACCTGATCACGTTGTTTTCCTACTTAAAAACCCTCTGGCTAACTTAATAAATCTCAAATACATAGTATGACAGACAAGGTGCTTCCCAGTCTGAAGGCAGTTTACTGAGCCTCTTCACTCCCAAACTGGGCGCTAGCCACACTGAACACAGTTCCTGCATTTTTATATCTCTCTGATTTTGATCATGCTGTTCTCACTTCCAGGAAAGGTACCTCCCTTTCCTCTCCACCTGATAGACCACCTACCTATTCTACAGGCCCAAATCAAGGAGGACTTCCACATCAAAGCTTTCTCTAATCATTGCAAGTAATTCTTCTTTACTCCTCACTTACCAGCCCCAGGTAGAATGAATTTCTCCCTTACCTGCATCTTCACATCTTTGTATTCCTACTTCAATGATAACAAGTATCAACTTGTATTATAGTTACTTGCTTATTTCTCTCTCCCTTCTGCTGTTCTATGAGCTCCTCTTAAGCAGGCCTGGTCCTTTATGAACACTCAGCAGGTATTGAAGCACTTGGTTGAGGTCCTTCAATACTTTGCGACTCAAAGTTCTCTATAGTTCAGCAGCATCAAGTCCACCTGGGAACTTTTTCGAATGCAGCATCTCAGGCCTCACCCAGACCTACTAAGGCAGAATTTGCATTTGTAAAAGATGACTTTATGATTCATAGGTACATTAAACTTTAAAAAGTTCTAGTTCAAAGAAAAATAACTAGGGCCAATTATTGATGAACTTGACAACTAGGCAAAGATATTAATATCTTTGGGAAATAGAAATCAATTAACAGTCCTTGAAGTGAAGAAATACAGCAAGAATACTACCGATCGATAATTAATCTCTCAGCTTGGTGAAATTATTTAAAACAATAATGTTAGAGCAGTGGTTCTCAACTGATGGCAATTTGTTTCCTCCTCCACCCACCAGAAACTATTTGGCAATGTCTGGAGACATTTGTGGTTGTCACAGCTGAGGAAATGCCCCTGGGATCTAGTAGCCAGAGGTCATGGATGTTGCTAAACATCCTAAGATGCGCTGAACAGCCCTTCAAAATGAAGACTCATCCAGCCCAAAATGTTAATAGTGCAGAGGTTGAAAAACCAAGGCATAGCAGAAGGAAAGACAGGAAGCTGACGAAATAACGCAGGCATATAATTATGAACCAAGGCCAGTGTCAGGGAAGTGCTCGGTCAGCTCAAAGGAGGGAAAAGAATTAGAGTTGCTTCGAATAAATTCGCAGAATTTAATGACAAAAGGTGAAAGAGAGGAATCAGAAAATGGCTCATAGTTTTTTTCCTTTGGGTAAAAGCAAGAATGGCAGCCACACTGGCAATAATAGGAACAGCTGTCATTTCTCTTTCGGACAGAAAGAGATGAATTGAAGCAAGATGCAGAAAGAACTAGGCAAATAAAATGATCCTTATTTTACTACACTTATTTACTGAGCACCTACTCTGTTACTGAGCTGTGCGCTTTCATGCGACCATATTCAATACTCCTACAACAACCCTTAAAGTCAATATTGATAGCATTTTCCTACTGAAGCAACTGAGGCCCAGAGAAGTTACTTAATTTGCTACATAAAGAATTAGGCCTCAAACCCACAACTTCTGACTCCCAACCTCAATATACTCTCCTCTCTGACAGGCATAGCAATAGAATGTTATCAATTGCTGATGATTAATCATGGTATGGCTGCCTATATGAATAGGCATTCAGAGGCATGTCTGCACTCATCAGCAATGACCATAATTATTAATTAGACATGTGTTACAGAGCAGGAGGGAGGCACAGTGGCACATCTACTGCATGTTTTTGGTACTCATTCCATACTATGAGCATTCAGAGTCAGAGATGGTAGACTCACTTTTTCATTCATTTGAAGGACCAGTTAGAAGTGTTTTGAATTGAAATTATTACAACTCTAACAAGCAGTGAAACTTTTCCCTTTCATGTAGGAAGATCACTGAATCTATAACCTATTTCTTCTTAGAAACAAATGAAAATGTACTAAAAAATGGTGGCATTGAATCCATATTATTAATGCCAATTAATATTGGCATTACTAATATTAAAAAATTATTGTCATTGAGCATCCACAAGGCTCGAGTTGTCTTTTTTGTAAAAATAAAATCAAAATTATTCTCAGCTTATTTGAAAACTGTGGTGATAAAGTGATATTAAGCTGGTGCAGAAGTGATTGCGGTTTTCCCAATGAAAGTAATAGCAAAATGGCAATCACTTTTGCACTGATGTAATATTACTTTATGGGAACATAAATACAGTTGAAAGGAAGAAAAGATTCCCCAAAAAAATACAACCTAAAACACTTGTTTTCTGGGACTGACTTTATGCTAATTAAATTTAACAAGCATTTATTGAGTACCACTGGGAGTCACTATTCTATGTGCTAATGCTATAAACTGAATAAAAATCAGTCCTGATTTCAACATTTGTGAGACCCATAGACATCTAAATCAGTATAAAGGAAGGGGAAGGTTAAAGTCATCTTCCTTGCCCTAACACACTTGAACCTCAGTTCCCTGCCTGACAGTCCCTACTGAAAGCTCAGGACCAAACAAAAATGATACCTCTTTTCTGTATCTTTCCTTGATTTTTCCAGACAGAATTAGTTTTTCCCTCATCTGGGTCTCACAACACAGAATATATTGTTCTGTATGATACACTATGCATGTTAAACATGTTAATTATTTATTGACATGTTTATATCTTTCCTAGGACATCGTTTTGTTGAAATCAGAGATGTTTTTCATTCGGTTTACAGCCTTAGCACATAGAATAGTGACTCCCAGTGGTACTCAATAAATGCTTGTTAAATTTAGTTAGCAAAAAGTCAATCCTAGAAAATGAGTGTTTTAGGTTGTATTTTTTTGCTGAATCTTTTGTTCCTTTCAACTGTATTTCATCTTCCTAAGCTGTTTGTGTTGATGTACACTGTTAAAATGGTTTGATGAAGTTTAAAAGAGATGAATATCTGTGTTTTTAAACTTAGAATAATGTTTTCTAGGTTCGTCCACATTGTAGAATGTATTAGTATTTCACTCTTTTTTATAGCTGAGCAATATACCATTATATGGATATATCAGATTTTGTTCATTCAATTATCTGTTTATGGACATTTAGGTCATTTCCAGCTTTTCCCTATTGTGAATAGAGGTGCTATGAATATGTACACTTTTTTTTGTTTGAACACCCGATTCCACTTGTGTGAAATAGTCAGTATAGGCAAATCATAGAGACATAAAGTAGGTTAGTGATTTCCAGGGCCTGGGGATAGGGGAAGGGAGAAATGGGGAGTGACTATTTGATGGGTATGGAGGTTCTATTTGGGATGACAAATAAGTTCTGGAATAGACAGTGATGTTACTTGTACAACATCACTAATGACACTGATGTTACACTTTAAAGTTATTAAAATGGTAAGTTTACTGTTATATATATTTTACCACAATAAAAATATTTTTAAATGATAGGTAGAAAGATAACATCATTGGGCCAGGAGTAAGATTCTTTTGTACATAAGAAACATTCCATCTGCCGTTCTGCAATTCGTCCAAGTTTGCATTCAGAAACTGAGACGCTGTTGCCAGTGCTGATCAAACCCTCATCTATTGCTGTGAGTGGTGTCAATGCAACCATCTTTTATAGTAATTTTATAATATATGTCAGCACACATAACACTGTTCATGCCATTTAAACTTGGAATACTTCTAGGGATTTATTTTAAGAAAATATTTCACAAGAACTGCATAGCTGTGTGCATAAAAACGTTTATTACAAATATGTCTATATTAATTAAATGTTGGGAGGAAATCTTTGCCAACAATACAGAGAAATGTTATTTAACACATGCAATATTAACATAATAAAATACTTATGGAAACTATTTAAAGATTTAATGTTAGGTGAAATGAAGGGAATACTAAGTTTTAACTCAGTATGAATATGACTTAATTAAAATGTATGTGGGGATTGATTGACATTAGAGAGTTGTATATTGAAATGAAAAGTGTAATAGGTGCAATAGGACTTTTTTTCTTTTAAAAATTTCTTTCCTATTCACTCATTCAAAAGTTACTCATTCATTCCAAAAAGTAGTTTTGAGCAGCTAAGGTATGCCAGACACTGTGCTAGGAGTTGTGGCCACCAAGATCCGCTCTCATTATGTTTCCATTCTAACACAGAAGACAGAAGCAAATAATTTCGAAAGTAATTATTTAACTGCAATTGTGACAAGTGGTGGGAAGGAGATGTAGAATGAGTCTTAAGAATATGGGCATGTTTTATTTGAAGTCTCTGTTGGGTATTTGGTGGAAATGTCTAGTAATGATTGAATGTAAATATCTAGAGATGAGAAGAGAGATTAGGATTATCAATATAATTGTGGGAGTTATTAGCCTTTTGATGGTAATTTGAGCCACAGCAATTGCCACAACTGCCTAGAGAGGAAGCACAGACTGAGAAGATAAGAAGGTTTAGGAATAAGAGTAGGATGAGTTTCAATAAACAGAAGCAGTCTAGTATAGTTGTCAAAACAGGGACACTATAATTATATTTCCTGAGTTCAGATCCCCAACTCTGAGAGTTATATAACTTTCTTGGGTCTCAATTTCCTTATCTGTAAAGCTGGGATGACTTCTCATGGGCTGTTAAGAGGATTTGCTGAGATAGTGTATATAGGGTGCTTTGACAGGTGCCTAATACATATCAAATGCTACATAAGTGTTGGCTAGGTGAAAGTCAGATATCAGATGAGAAAAACCCAAAGGACCCTAGAAAAGAACAGGCAAGGAAGTAGGAGGAAAATAACAGGAGAGTAAGGTAAAAAGGAAGTGGATAAGAGTGCCAAATGTTGTTGAGAGTTTACACAGAAAAAAGACTGAAACATCTACATTTCATTATGTTACAGAGATGCTGGTGGAGCAGAGGATATAAGAGCAAGACTTGTGTGGGATAAGAAAGGACAAAAGTAATAATATTGTCATGATGTTATCATTTTTTAGAGGAGACAGAGGAGAGAGCAAGGAAAACCCCACAGGCAGCATCTTAGAGCGCCACGGTGGCCTACTACCCCAACCCCACAGAGGCTCCCACAGCGTGGGAGAAATTACTCTTCAGCATGTTCTATGAGATCATAACCTTTTTTTCCCTGCCACCAGACCCAAATGTAAAGCCTTAAATATTTCCAATATTGTCTTTAAAGGCCAGCCCCTTAATTGCTGTCCTAACTCTTCCCTGAAGCCCTTACCAATTCCCTTTATTAGTGTCCAACTGATTGAGTTACAGAGGAGCTGGCCAGATTTATCATCACAATTGCTCTCACTATAATCACATTTGGACCCAAATCTGACTGGAGTGAAAGTGTAAGTCTTGAGACCCTTTTGCTAATAATGAGGAGTGCTTTGGGCATTTCAAGTTTGAAAAAGAAATGCTAACTCTTGACTGCCAAAAAGTATAAGAGGCTCCAAACTTGACAGTGACTGTAATGGTTTCAGCAATGGGCAGCATCCAGGACAATGGCACTTGGGCCAAAAAGGCCACTCAAGTGCCCTGGGATGGGCAGCTATATAGGGAGAGTCAGGAACTAGGAATAGGCAAATCTGGGTCTACGGGTAGAACCTGAGGGTCTAGCATCACCATCAACAGGGCGGGGGATGATAGGGAATGAAACACTCCCAGATCTGATTAATTAGAAGAGTGCAGCAAAGATGGAGTCCAAAAAGGCACTGAGAAACAAAGTCTGATTCAAAGCCTTTAAAAAAAAAATGCAATGAAATGGAATGAAAAGGAAAGGGGAGGGAAAAGAAGAAAAGGAGGAAAAGAAGAGGAGGGGAAGAAAATGAAAGAAAGAAGAGAGAGAAAACAAGAGAGATGGGGAAGGAAAAGCTGAAGCTAAAAAGGGCTTAGACTGACTGGTAGCTTGACAGCAGAGTACTGCTTGTTTATTACTTAAGCCATTTCCTCCTCTGTAAAATAGCGGTGATGTTCATCACCACTTCAGAGGATTGCCATGGAAGAATTAAATAACACAGGAAAAGTACCTGGCCCATAGCAGTTGCTCATCAGATGTTGGTTTTCTGCCTTCCTCAATGACAAGTATAGCTCCAGAAGCTGCCTGGGGATTTTAATGTTGCTGTTTTTATTGAGGCAAAAGTACCTGTTGGGTCTACCCAGAAAGCCAAAATTTTAGTCTCAGAAAATCTTTAACCCAGATAAGGAATCGGCTCTCCTAGCTTCAAAAAGACTAATGATCTTGACTGTCTACCCCTATAGCACTTTAGTCTTCTCAGCTAAGACTCCTCACCTCCACTCTCAGTTCCATTGTACCACAGGCTGGGGCTGGGGACAACTCTACCCCTTCTTAAAGCCATCTTAAGGATCTCTGGATAAGTAGCTCAGAAGTTCAATGTTAAGTCATCCTACTAATGATCATGCTTTAATCCTGCATCCAGTGCTCATCAACTGTATCCTGGTTTTGCTCCTCTTAGCTTTGGTTTTATAAGGTCTTCAATGAGCCAGAAGTTGTATTAACTTTCTCAACATCCATACTTTCTTCTTAGAGAAACATACAGCCCACAGCCATGGACTCCTGATATTCATACCATATCACCTCTCTTCTTGATCATGGCTACTTGGACCAGAGGCAAACACTTGCCCAAGACCAACTACTCATATTTCCTCTTCTACGATTTTGGTATCTGGACAGCAAATGGTTATGACACTTTGAAGAAACCCAAGCAGAAATGTCATGGAGAGCAGAGACTGCTAACTGCAAAAGATATGAACCACTTGCTATAAGTGAGTGAATAGGAACAATCAATTTAAGAAGAAGGGATAAAAACAGTTCTCAAGAGAAGAAAAGATGAGCTCCCATATGCATCCAGAAACAAAGCAAGGACAGAAGAGAGATGGCTGATGGTTTTCTGGGTATCTTGAGGCTTGGCCATAATTCCAGCATTTTATTTATGGGCAATTTTCCTATAACTATGCAATGCACTTCCTTATTCTTATGTGTGTTTATTTCTTTTTTCTGTTTTCCAACAAATGTGCCCAAGACACCAGGGGAAGAGTTCTACATTTGAATCAATGTCTTGAGGTAGAGTGTCTCCTATCAGACTACCTTAACTCACCCCCCACCTACCTGTAACAGTGTCTGTCCAAAGACAGCCTCTGCCATCCAGCTGAGATATTTGCATTTGTCCCCAGACCTTTTTGATAGAAACTACGTACTTTCTAGATTTACTACTGTTGTTTGCTGTTTCAGTCTTTCTCCAACAAGGCTATGGATGACATTGGATCATATTTTTTAAATACAATGGAAACTTCTGAGAGTTTTCAGGATGTGGAAAGAAATGATATACAAACACACACACACATGCACATACACACACGTATTGTGGTTTTTCTATTAAGGGTGAAATTTTGAGAACTGGAAGAGTGACTTTTGTTCTCATTCTAGCTCTGCTGCTTCCAAAATAATGTGATCTCGGACAATCACAACCTAGCAAAAATATAGCCTCTTAATCTTAAAAATCAGGGATAATATCACCCATCCCATAATGTTACTCTAAGGATTAAATGAGAAAATGAATATGAAAGTATTCTATAAACTATTCAGTGCTACACAAAAATGAAGAACCATAATTTCCTTTACAGAAAATAAACTTTAAAGGCCTGTACTAAAAGAAGCATCTCAATTTGTAATGCTAGTGAACTTAGAAGCTTACATTTGAGAATCCTTTTGTAGATACTTTAAGGGCACCACATTTACTTTGCAAACAGCAGAGACAACCTTCCCTCCCCTCCCAAAAAAAATGGATATATTCTATGAACATACCATCCACTATTCTGCTGTTTAGGCAGAGATGAAGAAGGAGGGAAACTGGGCTTTTGTGCTGATATACCATATTCCTGCACTATACAAATTACATAAAATATGTATAAAGCATCATTAGATAGTGATTTCTATCACCTGTTCATTCATTCACACATTCATTCAATGAGGATATTTTTAGGGGCTTAACGTGAGCTCAATACCATCATAGGCATAACAACAGTAAAGAAGGAAATTATCCAGTTCTAGCCCTCAGTGAGCTTTTGCTCAAAGTCAGAAAACAAGACAAACTGGCTTTAATTCAGTACTCATTCATGTACTCATCACTCATTCATTCAATCATTCAGTCAACTGACGTTCATTAAGATTTCAGTGTGTGCTAAGCTAGGAACAAACTGATTCAGCTAAAGTGATTTTTGAAGAGCATCCCAGTCCCTATTCTTAAGCAGCCAATAATCCTTCCAGGGACACAGGTGAAGAAATCATTTTTTTTCTTTCCTCCTCTGCTTCTTCATATCTTCTCTCCTTCCTTCTCTCTCTCTCCGTCCCCCACCCCCCACCTCCTTCTTCATCTTTCTTCATCTTTTGGCTCCAGTCACTATTTATTAGAGCTACTACTATTCAACAAGCACCAGGCTCTGTGTTTGTAATCGCAAGACAGACAAAGGCAAGTATAGGCTGTGGTAGCCAGCCTCCAAAATTGCCTCCTGGTAGTCACACGCTTGTGTAGTCCCTCCTAGACTGAGTAGCAATGATCTGTGCAGCCAGTAGTATATTGTGGAAACAATGGTTTGCATCACTTCTATCTTGCTATCTTGAATCATTCATTCCAGGGGAAGCCAGTTGCTGCTTCATGAGGACACTCAAGTAGCCCTAAGGATGGAGCCACATAGCTAAGTCGGATGAACTTAGGCCTTCATTCAACAACCAGCAATAATTGGCTGTGTATGTGAGTAAGATCCACGGGAAGCAGATCTTTCAGACCCAGTGAAACCTTTAGAAGAATGCAGCCCCAGCTGATATTTTCACTGCAATCTCATGCAAGACTCTGAGCCAGATATACAGAGAAAATGCAGGCATTACATACAAAATTGCATGTACAAAAAGTAGACATATTATGAGAAATGTCATTGTGAAGACAGCAAGGTAGTGTACACACACAAGTGGGTTACCCAACCTGGTGTAGCCAAATTGGAGACTGTTTCTTGGAGTTAAAAAAAAAAAAGTTAGTCAAGTAGTCTGACTCGTATATGTAAAGGCAAAGAGTTGTGAGGAAACTTGGAGGAACCCAGCTCATAAAAGTGATCAACATTGTTGAAAGCAAAGAAAATGTGACTGTTCTCCAGTCATTAACCAATAAAATCCACGCATCATGGTTTGGAGTTGAGATATTCAAAACAAACTTTAAGAAAAGAATGGCTCCTGTACCTGTAACCAGATTAAGAGTAGGAACATAGATCAAGAAATAATCATAAGATATTCCCACAGGATGAGTAAGGCAGTAGCAGTAACAGGTCAGTTCCATCCAAGCCTTGTCTCTCAGAGTGGTGAGGAGAGGAGGCTGTCAGGCAAATGAAAGTACCCTGTCCACCTCAAAGATATATCCTAGTAGTTCACATGGATGAAGTTGGCTGTCTGAACTTGAAGTATAAAGCATATGAGAATTATATGCTTATTTCCCCTCCTCTGATACTGCGCTTACAAAAAGACGGTGTGTTTCTATAGTCGTATCTAGTTCAATGGAGAGTTGTAGAGCTCATTGTAACTTAGTAAATTGGCATTCTGGCTTCATAAATCAGGTCATTGTGAGCGTGGGCAGGAATAGCATTGAGATCAGATTTCTGGACCTGCAAGGATGTAGACCAAACTATGCCCTCCCTAGGCACCTGATTGGGTAGAGAGCTGGTCTTTCTTTAAATACATTCTCACTTCATCAGCATACCCTACTTGCTTTTCCAAGCATGTTGGCAAAGAGCATATACTCTGGAGCCAAGACTACTTGGATTTAAATCTAAGTTGTGTAAAATTGGGCAAGTTACTTAATCCTCTTTGCCTCAGTTTGTAAGCCACTTTGTGCCTTGTGTGTAAAATGGTAATTATAGTAGTATAGGCCTCATAGGGTTGTTCCAAAGATTGAATAAGTTCATAACATCGGTAAAGAGCTAATACACTACTTGATTCCTTCATTATTATGATTTTCCTATCCACACTGCCTATAGTGGAAATTCTGGTAACTGCAAACAAGTCAATTCATTTATGAAGTAACAAATAGGGAAAGTAGGAGACAAAAGATGAGAGGCCATATGATGCAGGGCCCAAAACTCGGACTTAGATTCTAAGAGAAATTAGGACCATTGAAAGATGATACACTAAGAATTAATAATAACTGTATACCCTAGAAAGGTCAACGTTGTAGCAGGTGGAGGATGATTTAGAAGGGGTGAAAGCTTAGAGGCAGGGAAACCAATTAGTTGATTGTAGCAAAGTCCTAAGAAATGACAACGGGAATTGAAAAAAAAAATGCTATGGGTTAGAAAACCATCTATAAAGTAGTCTATATAGGACATGCTGATCAATTAGAAATGGGGCTGAGGATAGCACTGTGGCCAAGCTGAGACCATCTGCCAGTTACTTATTCACTTTGTGTCTCAGTTTACTCATCTCTAAAATAAGGACATACCTCACCGCATTGTGCATTAAAGTTAATTAAAATGTAGAGTGTGAATTATAAGGATACAGACCCAATAAGGTTTTTATGATAAAGTGCTTAGAACAGTGTCTGGCACATAGTATGTGCTACAGGAACAAGTTGTACCTAGGATGCATTTTAGTTTACTGGCTTAGGTAAGTGGGTGGATGGTAATGTGAATAACTGAAATAGGGAAAGAAAGAATAGGAGCAGGTGTTTCAAGATGAGTTTGAGGTGTTTGGGCTTCCCAGGTACACAGTTTATATATACATATAAATATATATATATATATATATATATATTTTTAAATATACATATATATTGAAATATACATATATATATATACACACACACACATATATGTATTTGTATGTGTGTGTGTGTGTGTGTCTATGTGTGTGTCTGTGTCTGTCTGTGTATGCATACAGGCTCACACATGCTTAATCACTCATGTAACACCCTGACAAATTTTTGCATATATCATCTTATTTACAGAAGAGATAGCTATTACTGAAATTGCAATTACTCTCTTCATTTTATAGACCAATAAGTTAAGACTTTGACAAAGTAATACAGCATCAACCTCATAAGGTTGTTACAATGATTGAATAAGAGAGTATACATAAAATACTTGTACAATGGCCTGGCATGTCATAAGAACTCAAAAATGTTCATTATTAACACAGTGCAGTTGTGCTGTTGCTATTGTGATTTCTCAGGGTTAGACAGCTATCGAATCACACAGCTGGGATTCAAACCCATGCTCCTAATCACTATTAGTGTGCAAGACTGTGACCTCTACCATGTAGGTGTCTAGGAAGTAGGTAGTATAAAGAATACCCACAGACTCTGCCCTCAAAGACCTTACAGTCTTACAGTTCAACTGGATGATCTGATTGAAAAGAGAAGAACGTAGTGTGGGATGAAGATTGCCTAGACTAGAACAATGAACTAGGTTTTAAAATTCAACTGGGTGAGGAGAGTTCGGAGAATACCCCAGATAGGAGAATCCGAGTGAGCAGAGTCTCAGAAGTGTGGACAAATGGAAGGAAAAACACAGATAATATGGAAAAGCCATACTAGAAAGTGTCAGTTTCCCAAACGCAGATTTGCAGACAGGTTGAGTGCGAATCTAACCATTCCAACTCCAAAATGCTTACAATTAAGCCCAGGCATTGCCTCTAGGTTTGATTTGGAATGAAACCTTAGTTGTTAAAAGGAAAGCAGCCAGAGCTGTGTTTGCTTGATGCTGCCTGCAGGAGTTACACTCGTAAGAAATCGTGGGAGGTGCACATGGGACTCCCCACCCACTGGGGTTGATAATCCGTGCTAATTGTACACATCTCCAAAGCCTCCCGTGTGAGAAGGAAAAAAAAAATGTTCTCTTAACATTTTTGAAGTTCATAAATGTGGCAAACGTTCAATAACTATATTTAACTCCTGTTGCATATTCCTTAGCTCTTAAAATATGTTAAACCAACAATTTCATGCACTTGACAGTAAAGGCATACTTTCCTGCTCTTTTCTCTCACCTATCTAGATGACCACGCATGTCCACCACAGCTGTGAAGGATTAGCTCAAGATTTGTTCTTACCAAAGTTGTCCCTGGCTTCCCTGTCCCTTCCTTTGCTTAGCATTTTACATTTGTGTTCGGTGTTGGACTCCAGTGAGGTCCTGGGCAGCTAGCAGGGAGACGGAAGAACCGGATGAAAGGGTGCAGAGTGTCTAGCATCCACAAGGCAGAAACCCAAAGGTGAACAGAGCAGAATCTGCTGCCCCTTTGTTTGCTCTCCGTGTACCTATATATCCATTGCTCTAGGTTCTTGCTTCTCAAAGTACTGTCCTTGGACCAGATTCCCTCATCAACATGTAGGTGCTTGATAGAAATGCAGATTCTCAGCCTTCCCCTGCCAGACCTACTGAATCAAAATCTCTTCTCCTTTCCTTTCTTTTAATAGTTTTAACCTTTATTTTAGATTCAGGGGGGTACCTGTGCAGGTGCATTACCTGGGTATATTGCAGAATGCTCAGGTTTAGATTATAATTAATCCCATCACTCAGAGACTGAGCATAGTACCCAAACGTGACTGTTTCAGCGCTTGCCCCCATTTCTGCCTCCTCCCTTCCAGCAGCCCATGTGTATTGTTCTTATCTTTATATCATGAGTAATCAATGTTCAGCTCCCACCTGTAAGTAAGAAGATGCAGTATTTGGTTTTCTGTTCCTGCATTAATTCACTTAGGATAATGGCCTCCCGCTGTGTCCATGTTACTGCAAAGGACACAATTTTGTTCTTTTTTATGGCTGCATAGTATTCCATGTTGTATATGTACCATATTTTCTTTATCCAATCCACCATTGATGGGCACCTAGGTTGATTCCATGTGTTTGCTATTGTGAATAGTGCTGTGATGAATATATGAGTGCATGTTTCTTTTTGGTAGAATGATTTATTTTCTTTTGCAATATATACTCAATAATGGGATTTCTGGGTCGAAATGGTACTTCTGTTTTAAGTCTTTGAGAAATCTCTCGACTGCTTTTCACAGTGGCTGAACTAATTTACATTCCCACCAATAGTGTATAGACCCTCCCTTTTCTTCGCAGCCTCGGCATCTGCTGTTTTTTAACTTTTTAGTAATAGCCATTCTGACTGGTGTGAGATAGTATCTCATTGTAGTTTTGATTTGCATTTCCCTGATGATTAGTGATGTGGAGCATTTTTTCACATATTTGTTGGCTGCTTGTATGTCTTCTTTTGAGAAGTGTCTGTTCATGTCTTTTGCCTACCCTTTAATAGGTGTCTTTCTTTTTCTCTCTCTCTTTTTTTGCTTATTTAATTAAGTTCCTTATAAAATCTTCATTTTAAAAAGATGCCCAGATCATCCTAATGCACATTAAAATTGTAGAACCACTATGCTAATATAGACTTATCACCCCACATTACAATTGTTTGTTTCCTTGTTTGCCTCTCCTTGCTCTGTGAGTTCCTTCAAGGAGGAACTGTGTCCCATGTGCCCCAGTAGCCCAGCACCTAGCCCAGTGCTCAGTAAATAGAAATCAAATTGCTGCCACTTATGTGCTTATTATTTGCCAAGTGCTATATATACACTTATTATTTAACCTTTGCAACTATCCTTTGAGAAGATCACTGTTGAATCCATTTTGCAGATAACGAGGCTCAGAGACTTTAAGTAACTCACCTGAAGTCACACAAATAGCAACAGAATTCTCCTTCAAATCCAGCTATAACAGATGCCACAAGATGTGCTCTTGATCGCTATTGTATATTACACTACTTCCATAGTAGACGTTTAATAGATGTTTATGGAATTAAGCAGACTTTGCACAGCAATGACTGAGCCTTTCCTTTGCTTCTTTCCGTCGTGAAGTAAAAGGGAAAGGGCTACAGTTTTAATCTGCCATGCAATTTCCAACATGCAGAGGCATAATGTCTGCGTTCACGGAAATGGCCTGTAACTATACTAGGAATTCCGCATCCCCCACCCCTCTTCTCTTGGAAGATCTGCAAGTGTTAGTAAGCGCTGCAGACAAGCAATCCTGTCAGGCAGAAGGCAGCCCAGAGCCCTTAAATAAAACATTCTCGCAGCCTTCCGCGGAGAGCATGGAGACAAATACCGCGGATGTGAAAGGTGTCGCTGGGATTACCAATGACGTGCTAATGGCTGCTCAGGCAATCTCCGAGCCTCCTGCGCTCTGAGTCACCCGCTCCCTTTGGAGCCTGCGCTCACGTCATTAAGGGACTGAGAGCTATTCACAGATCACTGACTAATGGCAAGCTTGAGCCTGGCCTGCACTCCCCCGACCAGCCTTCTCCAAAGGACTAAGGTCATGGACAGGAGGCCCTGGAGCTTTTTATCACGGTCACAATGAAGAGAGAGGGAAAAGACAAAGTCTTCTGCCTTCCTTCTCTCCATTCTGCTAGCTGTACTTTTGCAAATGAGGAACTTTCCTCTTGTTCCAGAATGTGTTGGAAACTCTTTGCAGGGAACAAGCAGAATCCTGAGCAGGGCGGTTTACTTTTGACAGTTTATCATTATTCTAAAAAAACTTTCTGATGTTATTTTAATTCCACAGGCATTTCATTACTAATCAACCCTGGGGCTTTCAGTTTCTAGAGTACATACACATATTGCCTTTTTTCGATTATTTGTGTGACTGCTTGCTTGAATTTATTGTAATTTTATTTGCTTGTTTGCAACTGCCATAATGGGAGCATCTAAAAGACTAGGAAATAATAAATGTAAAATTTTCTTTCAGACACTGTGATTTTTCCCTAGCCTGCCTAAATCCTTTGAAATAAAACATCACTTGGTTCTCCTGCCAGGCACTTCTCCCTGAAATAAAGTCACAGGTCTGCTTTGGTCACTCTGTCAATATCTTTGACAGATATTTCCAAATTAACTTTTAGGGAGTCACAACTTGACAAGTCTAAAAAGCACTATATTTAGCTGCAATTTTGGAATGATCTGGGAAAGAAAATGGAATCTGAAAAAGCAAGATGTAGTTGAGCATTTTGTGGAACAGGTAACAACCACAGAATTATTTTTTTCCTGAATAAACCATGGTCTGCTTGGTGGCCACCTCTATCCTTTTCCAAAAACAATCCAATTACTTACACAAGTTTGAGTTTTTCAAGATTAACCCCAGGCTTTATCCTGGAAGATAATTTTCTTGTTTCGTAGAAAATAAATCTATTCATATATAAGGCAACCTGGTTAGAGATACATCTTAGCTCACTTTGCTTTCCGTGCTAATATCAGAACATGAAGTTTAAGCATTTGGTGAGTGAAGAAAATACTGCACACTGAAATCATTAAGATCAGTCATCAAAACGATAAAGGAACAATTTTTTTTTCCAGAATTCTAGAGTTCTGATACACAGTTTGAGAGTACATTTCTCAGCATGAATTGCATTGTTCAGTCAAAGAATGACCACAGAGCAAAAAAATGCAACATGTTTCTCATTTCTGTGAAAAGTCAGGTTTAATATAGACACATTTCCCTTAGATGTGGTCCACAGAATATCTTCTTTGGGAGATATCATTTGGAGAAATCATGACTTATCTTTTTGAACAAATAAAATTTTGATTTATAAAGGAGATTTTACAAAGGCATAGTGGGATCAACATTAGCTGTGATCATGAAAATAATCAGACTATTTAAGGCATTGGGCAAATCTGGTGTGTTGGAGAGCCACAGGACATTTCTTATCGCTTATATGCATCTCATACTTTGGTTCTTGAGTTTGTTTGAAAATGCAAACATGTGTACATCTAAATTGTAAATTTTAATTGCTTCAGAGTTATGTATGAGTATTACAGAAGGTGACCACAATTTATCTTCCATTTTGTTTTCACAGGGATGAATCCTGCTAATAAAGCCTTGTTAATAGGCAGATTCAGACACCTGAATAGGTGTCACCTTGAGGACGATACGCAAGTGGTTGAAGGGAAGATGAGAAAGCAGTTTTGCACAATTCATTGACTGACAATGAACAATGAATTTCAAGAGCCTCCTTGAAAATCCACTAAGATGGCAGGAAAATGGAATACCAACAAAGTTATCTTAACATGTGACACCAAGGCACTGCTAGCAGGACCCTGGGGTGCTTGTCCTCTGTAAAGATCTGAGAGAGAAATCACTACAGAACACTTGCAATATGCAGACACTGTTCTAAACCTTTTTTTTGTTTTGTTTTTGAGATGGAGTTTTGCTCTTGTTGCCCAAGCTGGAATGCAGTGGCATGATCTCAGCTCACCGCAACCTCCACCTTCCAGGTTCAAGCCATTCTCCTGCCTCAGCCTCCCAAGTAGCTGGGATTACAGGCATGCTCCACCACATCCAGCTAATTTTTTGTATTTTTAATAGAGACAGGGTTTCTCCATGTTGGTCAGGCTGGTCTCAAACTCCCGACCTTAGGTGATCCACTTGTCTCAGCCTCCCAAAATGCCAGAATTACAGGTGTGAGCCACCATGCCCAGCCCATGGTTCTAAACTAGTATCCACATCACCTTATCCAGTCCTTACAATAACTTTGTGAGGCAGGAATTATTATTCCCATGTTACTCATTAGGACAGAAAATTTAAGTAATTCACAAATCATAGACAGCATTTCAAACCTACTTTGAGGAATGTGTGCATGTATGTGTTTGTGTGTTTGTGTGTGTGTGTGTATATAAATGGATAATGGGAGGTTGTTTATAGAACTTTTTGGAAGGATCTTGTCGTGCAACCCAGTCTTTTGCAAGTGCTTCTCTTTAAAAAAAAAAAAAACAGATTTATTACAGTAGTTGCCTAGAATATTTTTTTAACAGATTTAAATATATTAGCTCAGGGGAGGAATTTTCTTTCTGCTTAACAGAAAAAAAAAACCTCTGAAATTTACCTTCAATCTATTTTATTGTTTACAATATTTTCTACATATTTTATGTATATTCTTTTAAATATGGAAGAGGAAGTATCCAGGTAAAGGAACACACTTGTAGCTAGCCAGAGGCCTAAATAAATAAATACTAGATGGGAAAAAAAATTGAGGCCTCAATTGATAAGAAAGACCTGGGTTTTATGTAAACTCTGCCACTTATATCTGAGTAATCCTGGTAGAGGTTATTAACCTCTCTGAGTAACAGTCTCCTCATCTATAAAACACACAAAGATATAATACATGTTCATGGATTAGTTACGAGGATTAATTGAGAAAAAGGTATATTTTAAAAACCTGGCATCATGCTGTTGCTTGACAAATGTCAATTCTCTTTCCTCCTGCATGAGTTTTTTTTTTTAACTTTGTTTTTGCCCAGTGACTGACAGAAGTCACAGGACCAGACCTAAGAGATAGCTTTCAAAGAAACCCTGACAGATTCATGTCCAACTATGCCCAAGCTGAGTTTTAAGACAAAATTCATCCCTAACAGAGCAGAGTCTTGGAAATACAGAGATACATAATATACATTCTAATTCCTAAAGACCTTATGACAGTATCTTGAACTTTACATACCCAAGTTGTTTTAGCTATCTTGATAACATTTTGGATAATAAATAATTAGAAATAAGCTTGTCAAAGACTCAACTCCACCACATGGACTGGGAAGACTGACCATCTTTTTTATGATATTTTGTCACTATTGTTAACATAGCTAAAGTTAACTTGGCAATAAAAGAGAAAAATATGTCTTTAAATTAATTTCTGTTCACAATCAAAAATTGATGAGAACCCATACATGGCCTAAAGAGAAAGTCTTATATTTCCAATGATAGAGATACTGTCATAGATCTTTCAGCCATCACTTCATCATTGTTTAATTCCACAATGAAGATTGATATTTTGGGCCAAAGCAAGAGTATTTATTTGTTTCTTTAATATACTGGGAACTCCATCATTACTGGCTTTAAGAGTGGTCATGCTCATTGTTTAAACAAAGAGGCTGTGAAGATAAAGTAAGAATCACTCCATTTCCTAAGCGATATCATGAGTTGCTAAAATGGAATTGTTCATCCATTTTTCCATTCAATAATTTAATAATAAGCACTTAATATGTTCCAAGCATTGTGCTATGGACACTAAGAAAATCAGAAAGACCCTCAGTGAGCTAGCATTCTAGAGCAATTCTCTAAATTAGAATTTCTCAAAAGTTTTACTTTTGAGTAAAAGTCCTATACACTGCAGGGTGTCTAGAAGCGTCCCTGGCCCCTACCCACTAGTGCTAGTGGCACCTCCCTTCCCAGTTTTGACAACAAAAAATTTCTCCAGATATCGACAATATCCCTTTGGAGAGATTTGGGAACAAAATGGCCCTGGTTGAGAACCAGTGGTCCAGACCTACATAACAATAAGTAAAATAAGTAACTGCAGTCAGTGGAAGCTCCCTGTGCTATTCTTGGTCTAGGCCACCAAAATTCAAAAATGAATCCTAGGCTATTTTTGGTTTCTAGAAAAGTTGATGACATTAAGTCCTTAACAGAATTCAGATGAAATCTCTCTCTCTGTCACACACACACACACACACACACACACACACACACACACACACAGAAAGAGAGAGACAGAGAGAGAGAGAGAGAGAGAGAGAGAGAGAAATTTGAGCCTTTCCCAAGCAAGCTATTATTTTTCGAAAAAAAAAAATAGTATTACAGAGTCAATTGCCTAGGAGGCTTTGATATCTACCAGATCCAATAATGAATACAGTTTAGGTGTCATTGTTGCCTACAGCATGGCTTTTATAGGAGGCATCACAGAAGAGCAGGTATACTGTGATCACTGGAGAAATTGTTTTATTCACTCATAAAATTCTATAATGATCTAACACGTATCTCTTACTGGATTCAGGAAGTTTTACATGACTTAAAATACATTATTAGTCACCTGAAACTAAAACAAACTAAAACAAAACAAAAGATAAAAGGCCTCGAGAAAATTCCTTCATCATTTAGAATCATTTAAATTTGAGATATACCATGTATAGAAACTGGCTGTCATATCTGGAGTGCTGAGTTAGGAAAAATTCTAAGATCACACATGTTGGTGGGAAAGAGTGTCAGGTTTGGTGAGTGATGTCTGCTCTATCCACTGAATGCAGAAATAGAAGCGCATGTACCTGGTATTTGCCATCCTTGATCCAGATACCATTTTCAGTGGTGGTGCCTGTATTAGTCTGTTTTCATGCTGCTGATAAAGAAATATTAGAGTCTAGGCAATTGATAAAGAAAAGGATACAGTTCCACGTGGCTGGGGAGGCCTCACAATCATGGTAGAAAGTGAAAGGCACCATCTTACATGGCAGCAGACAAGAAAGTGTGAGAGATCCAATCGAAATGGGAAACTCTTATAAAATTTTCAGATCCCTTGAGACTTTTTACTACCACGAGAAGAGTATTGGGGAAATCGCCCCCACAATTCAATTATCTTACACCGAGTCCCTCCCAAACATGTGGGAATTATAAGAGCTACAATTCAGAGATTTAGGTGGGAACACAGGCAAACCATATCAGTGCCCATTATTTACATGGACTGGATAACTCCATGAATGAAGTCTATGAATGGACTTGCTATATTCATTTCCGTCCAGCTCTTCAATACTATAAATGTGATCTTACTTGTTTCTATTCAACAATTTGTAGGACTATGTTTTTTCTAATATGTCATATTAGCAACAAGTAAAAATTAAAGTTCAAATGTATATGCAAAACCATTTTGAATCCTGATTAATTTTATATCTCAAGAAAATGATTAGGAGTAACATAAGGCTTCTTTCAGGATATATTGATAGTTTTTTCATTTTTTGTTTTATAGACAGGTATAATTTGAGGTCATGGATATATTCCATCAATATAAATTCCAGGTTCTTCAAGGTTAACTGTATTTTATTAAAGTCTGTATTTCTCCTCTTCCATTTACATATTTACCTTTTACTTTATTCATTTAGCAAATGTTTATCTAAGGCCATCAATATACAGGTAAGATGCCAGATAATAATTGAATCTGACATAAACCCTTCCCTTAAGGATCTTAAAATTTAGCAGAAGATATAACAAATCTGTATAACCAATTATAAAGTTACAAAAGGTGAAATTACAAATGCCATTGCCGAATATTAAAAAAAAAAAAAAAAAGACAATTGCAGGAAGACCCAAGAGATAGAGATTTCTTTCCAAGTTGGAAGTCAATAAGGAGATTGCCTTGAGTGGGCCTTGAAGTATTGGTGGAATAACAGGCATACTAGGAAACAAAGAAGGCACTAGTGAAAGCACAGAATGGGAAACTTTTGGGATGTAGATAGAAAATAGCAAGCAGTTCTGTATGAATGGAAAGCAGTAAAAAAAAAAGAAGTAGCCAGAAATAAATTTGGAAAGACCGTCTAAAATCAAAGTACATAGACATGATCTATTAACAGATGAAATTCCAATTATATTTACTAAAAGAAAGATTTGGATCATAACCTCCTTTTAAATTTATGGTTCATGAATATGATTCAATTGTTAGAAGAATGGGCTGCTTGCCCACTTAACAAAGGAAACAGGCAGCCTCCCTTATACTAATGATAGTTTTATTTTTATTTTTACTTTTTTTGAGACAGAGTTTTGCTCTCGTTTCCCAGGCTGGAGTGCAATGGTGCAGTCTCAGCTCACTGCAAACTCCGCCTCCAGGGTTCAAGTGATTCTCCTGCCTCAGCCTCCCGAGTAGCTGGGATTACAGGCATGCGCCAAGTTTTATTTTTTATAAACTGGGAGGGGCCTTTAAAAAAGAAGAGATTCTTTGGCTAGTTACCGGAAACTCCTTTTAAAAAATACTAGAAATCATTTTATTAGGCATTCATCATTTCATATTTAAGTGCAGACTTAAATGTTAAGTTAAAGAGTCGTACACACAGGAAGGTTTTTCAACTATTAGGGGGACATTTGCGGTCTGCTCTTGCAAAATGTTGGAGCCATTAAGACAAAAGTGTACTCTAATTGGTATTCTTCAGGGAATAAACAGGTGATTCTATGACTCAAACAACTAAAAGATAATAGTGGTAATAACTAGTATGATTGAGAGCCTACTATGTGGGGATGTTCTGTAAAGTCCTATTTGATTATTCATTTTGCAAATGTTAGTGAAGCATCTATGATGTACAGGATGTGGTGCTAAGCACTGGAGATAGAGTCAGCAAAGGCAGACAAGTTTCTACTTCCACAGAGCGCAGAGTCCCCTAGAGGAATTAATCAGATGACCACTGTAATAATGTATACAGTTGTCCCCTCTTTTCCAAGGAGGATAAGTTCCAAAAACCCCAGTGGAGACCTGAAATAATAGATAGAAGCAAATCATATATATACATATATATATATATATATGTATATAAAATAGTATATAGATATATATATATACATGCACACATATATACGTATGTGTGTATATATATACACACTATTTTTTTCCTATTTCCTATTTTTTCCCATGCATACATACATATCTGTGTTAAAGTTTAATTTACAAATTAGGCACAGTTAAGATATTAATAACAGTAACCAATAATGAAATTATTATTGCTAAAGCATTATTAAGTTAAATAAGAGTAACTCGAACAAGAAGCTCTGCAGTATCACAACCAGCTGATCTGATAACCCAGATGCCTATGAAGAGACTCATGTGCGGGGAGCATATATAGCATGGATATGCTGGACAAAAAGAGGGTTCTCATCCTGAGCAGGGTGAAGTGGGATGGTGTGAGATTTTGTCATGCTATGCGGAACAGCGGGCAATTTAAAGCTTATGAATTGTTTATTTCTGGAATTTTTTTATTCAATATTTTCAAAATGTGGTTCACCGTGGATAACTGAGACTGCAGAAAGTGAAACCGCAGATAAGCAGGGGAGTACCTTAATTACAAATTGATAACAGAGTTCTAAAAGGGTAACAAGGTACTGAGAAAACACATTAAAAATGAAACTGACACAGGCTGTGAGATAAAGGCTGAATCATGCAGGTCCCTAAATGAAAATGGGGTGGGCGGAGACAAAAGCATTCGATCAAAGGGAACACAAAAGCACTGAAGCAGTAGGGAGCATGGTGTGTTTGAAGAATGCAAAGAAAGCCAATGAGTTGGAAAGCAGAAAGAGAGGGGTGGGGAGAGAATGCATGATGAGACAAGTGTGCTAGGTAAGGTGGGACAAGGTATAGATTTGCGTACATATTTGTGATCAAAGAGAAAATAGTAAAAGGTTTAAAGTTGTGAGTTTAGAAGGGAACTTGATCATATTTTCACTGTGAGAGTATTATTTTCACTGCAATATGGAAATGAAGAGAAAGAAGGCCGAGGTACAGGAATGAATCCTTTTTTGAAGGCTATTGCAATAATCTAGACAACAGTTGAGAATCTGTACTAACAAGGGTATAGGAAACCCAAAGAGAAAAGACAGAAAGAGGTAGGTGGCTCTGATAGATATGTAGGTGGCAGCACTGGCAGAATCTAGGAATGGGAAAGACAGAGAAGGTGAGAGAAGTGTTTCGATGTGGTATAGGTTCTAGAATACAAAATTGGATTGATGGTAGTTCCAGTCATTGCCTAAGACACAAGAAACAGTGGAATGGATCTAATTTCACATGAAAAGAGCAATTATCTCCTCAAGTCACCTCTGATATAATGCAGTTGTTAAGTCCATTTTACAGGTGAAGAAACTGAGAATTAAATGAGGGAAATCTCCTTAGTTTGTCTTTTTTATAAATGACAAAGTGAGAAGTGGAGCATAGGTCTATATGGCTTTAAAGCCCGTACCCTTGAGGTTTTCTTTTCCTTTCCTTTTATTTCTTTTCTTTTTCTTCTTAGATTAAAATAGTGAGTTCTGGTTTAAGGTGCAGAACTCTGGGAACTCAAGCAATTACTTGTCTAAATTCCTGAGCAGACAAAAACTCCCTTTAGAAAAAAACGTGTGTATGTATGTGTGGGCAGTTGGGGGTTGCGGGATGTCTTTCCCATCCCTGGATTTACTTCTATGTGAAAGAAGAATAACTTGCCACTGTTTTTTACTCATATATAATGTTGCAATAACTGCCATTTTGCATAACTCTTTATTCCTATTTAGGATTTTATATAGGTGCCATATCACAGTCAACTTCTGATTGAATATTCGGATGTGTTCTCAAAAGACCAGTAAACTGTATCATATCACTGCTGCTTGTCAAGGGGAAGGCTGTCTTTTTATATTAAACATGCAGTCAATGGGATAAACCAACATTTAGTAGTAAAACTGTAATGCCAACTACCTACTAGCATTATTATAAGAACTAAATGATCAAAAAGTGAAGCAGTACCTGACACATAGTAAGTACTCAATAAACACTAGATATTATTAATAGTTATTTATAGGATCTGTGTCTTGCTCACTTCTAGCTTGTGTCTTTGTTAAAATTATCTCCCCTCCCAGAATTGCTTCATTTTTCTCCTCCATCAATCCAAGCTCATCTCTTCATTTAAAGCTTAGTGTAGGACTCACTACTTCAGAACGAAAGCCCTGCCAGAAAAAAAAATTTTTAGGGGGGAAGGAAATTATTAATCCATTTGATAAATACATTTCTATCCCTGTTCTAGGTACTGAGTGCTTCAGTCAACAAAACAAAGTTCTTGATGTCACAGATTTTACTTACATTTTACTGAGGAAAGACAGTCACTAGACCAATAAACATATAAATACATAACATGCCATTTGCCATGCAGGGGGTCTTACTGTATTTACTAATTAAAAATTAAACAAAGTAAGATCTCACTATTATTTAACATTTAAGTAGACAACCAAATGAAGCAACAAGGTAAGAAAAGAAGAGAAAAGGATGACGGAGTGCACTTTGTCTGTTCAAGGAAGATCAAGGTAGTTGATGTGATTAAAGTAATATGAAAGAGAAGAAAAGATTGGAAATGAGGTCAAGGATTCAGGGAGAGCCAGATGGCGTATGCCAAGGGAAGGACATTAAAAGTTATGCTGCGTAAGATGGGAAGCTGCTGGAGTATATAAAGAAAGGAGTGATATGATGTGACTTGGGTTTCACATTTTAAACAAAATCACTCTGGCTGCTGTGTGGATAATAGACAGTAGCTCAGGGTAAGAGTGTAGACAAGGGGTCCATTCCAGGGAAGACATGGTTTTGCATTATTTCAGGGAGATGGCATTGGGAGGAGTAAGAGATGACCAGATCCTGGAAGATCTACCTAGCAGATGTGACTTGTTAATAGGTGAGATGTAGGGTGTGAAACAAAGAAAAATATCATGAATGACACCAAGGTTTTGGATCTGAGAAGCTGAAAGAATGCGGCAGCCATTTACAAGGTGGAAAATATTGAGAGAGCTGCAGGTTTGGGAAGAAAAAAGACAAGTCCAGTTTGGACACATTAGGATGGAGTTGGCTATTAGAAATGGATGTGGAGATGTCCAAAAGGCAGCTGGATAGAAATGGCAAGAGTTCAGGGGAGAAGTCAGGGCTAAAAGTATAAATTGAGGCGTCATCACTCTAGACATGGCATTTGTAGCCAAGGAACTGAATGAGATCACCTAGAATGAACATGGATCAAGAAGGAATTCCAAAGGCTGGGTCCTGGAGCACATCGGCATGCAGAATTGGGAAGAGAAGGGGCAAAGGAGACTGAAGTAGGAACAGAACTGAGAGAGTAGTGTCCCAGAGAACATGTTTCAAGGAGGAGGGAGCAATTATTTAGCAAATGCTGGTGATGGCAAAAGAAATGAAGAGTTTTAGCACCATGTGTCTCAAATTTTGTCATTTTTCTACCTTATTTTTTTACCAGTTTTTAAAGAACTTGTCTCAAGGTTCACATCCAGCAGCCAATGGGCCAGATTTTACCCACAAGTATATTTTGTTTGGCCACCACAGACTTTGCTTTTAAAAAATTGAATTTGACCTGAAGTTTTCTTTTTCAGTTGTGTCTCTGCCAGGTTTTGGTATCAGGATGATGTTGGTCTTATAAAATGATTTAGGGAGGATTCCCTTTTTTTGTATTGTGTGGAATAGTTTCAGAAGGAATGGTACCAGCTCCTCCTTGTATGTCTGGTATAATTCAGCTGTGAACCTGTCTAGA
>CAUYLG010060115.1:0-160911 GCA_963573385.1 Cacajao melanocephalus | reverse complement strand
TAATAGAATCACAGTTCCATATGGCTGAGGAGGCCGGGGGAAACTTAGAATCATGGCAGAAGGCATTTTGAATTTCTGTGGAATTGGTAGTGATGTCCCCTCTATCATTTTTTATTGCATCTATTTGATTCTTCTCTCTTTTCTTTTTTA
This sequence comes from Cacajao melanocephalus, assembly GCA_963573385.1. Taxonomy (NCBI): domain Eukaryota; kingdom Metazoa; phylum Chordata; class Mammalia; order Primates; family Pitheciidae; genus Cacajao; species Cacajao melanocephalus. Next base: position 160,761 of record CAUYLG010060115.1, on the reverse strand, counting down.
TTAGTCTGGCTAATGGTCTATCTATTTTGTTGATCTTTTCAAAAAAAACAGCTCCTGGATTTGTTGATTTTTTTAAGTTCTTTTTTGTGTCTCTACCTCCTTCAGTTCTGCTCTGATCTTAGTTATTTCTTGTCTTCTGCTAGCTTTTGAGATTTTTTGATTTTTCTCCTCAAGCTCTTTCAAGTTTGATGATAGGGTGTCAATTTAAGACCTTTCCTTGCTCCTCATGTGGGCATTTATTGCTATGAATTTCCCTTTAGACATTGCTTTAAATGTGTCCCAGAGATTCTGGTATGCTGTGTCTTCATTCTCGTTGATTTTGAAGAGCGTCTTTATGTCTGCTTTCATTTCATTGTTTATCCAGTCTACATTCAGGAGGCAGTTGTTCATTTACCATTAAGTTGTGCATTTTTGAGTTAGTTTCTTAATCCTGAGTTCTAATTTGATTACACTGTGGTCTGAGAGACTGTTTGTTATGATTTCCATTCTTTTGCATATGCTGAGGAGTGATTTACTTCCAGTTATGTGGTTGACTTCAGAGAAAGTGCTATGTGGTGCTGAGAAGAATGTATATTCTGTGGATTTGGGGTTGAGAGTTCTGCAACTGTCTATTAAGTTCATTTCGCCCAGATCTGCATTCAAGTCCTGGATTTCCTTGTTGAATTTCTATCTCGTTGATCTGTCTAATATTGACAGTGGAGTGTTAAAGTCTCCCACTATTATTGTGCACTAGTCTAAGTCTCTTTGTAGGTCATTAAGGACTTGCTTTATGTATCTGAGTGCTCCTGTATTGGGTGCATATATATATAGAATAGTTAGTTCTTCTTGGTATATTGATCCTTTTACCATTATATAATGCCATTCTTTGTCTCTTTTGATTTTTGTTGGTTTAAAGCCCATTTTATCAGAGACTAGGGTTGCTACCCCTGCTTTTTTTTTTGCTCCACATTTGCTTGGTAAATCTTCTTCTATCCCTTTATTTGGAGACAGTGTGTCTTTGCGTGTGAGGTAGGTCTCCTCAATACAACACAGTGAAGGTTCTTGGCTTTTTATCCAATTTGCCAGTCTGTGTCTTCTGATTGGGGCATTTACTCCATTTACACTTAACGTTAATATTATTATGTGTGAATTTGATCCTGCCACTTTATTACTGGTTGGTGGTTTTGCTCTTTTTTTGGCGTAATTTTTTCATTGTGTCATTGGTCTTTACCATTTGGTTCTTTTTTGCAGTGGCTGGTACTGGATTTTCCTTCCTGTGTTTCATGCTTCCTTCAAGAAATCTTGTAGGGTAGGTCTGGTTATGACAAAATCGCTCAGCAAATGCTTGTCCATAAAGGATTTTATTTATCTATCACTTATGAAGCTTAGTTTGGCTGGATATGAAATTAAATCTGGCACAAGACAAGGATGCCCTCTATCATCACTCCTATTCAATATAGTATTGGAAGTTCTAGCCAAAGCAATCAGTCAAAAAAAGAAATAAAGGGTATTCAATTTGGAAAAGAGGAAGCCAAATTATCTCTATTTACACACAACATGATTGCATATTTAGAAGACCTCCATTGTCTCAGCCCAAAATCTCCTGAAACTGATAAGCAAGTTCAGCAAAGTCTCAGGATAAAAAAATCAATGTGCAGAAATCACAAGCATTTCTATACACCAATAACAGACAGAGAGCCAAATCAAAAGTGAACTCCATTCACAATTGCTACAAAGAGAATAAAATACCTAGGAATACAACTAACAAAGGATGTAAAGGACCTCTTCAAGAACTACAAACCACTGCTCAGTGAAATAAGAGAGTACACAAAAAGTTGGAAAAACATGCCATCCTCGTGGTTGGGAAGAATCAACATCATGAAAATGGCCGTACTGCTCAAAGTAATTTATAGATCCAATGCTATCCCCATCAAGCTACCAATGACCTTCTTCACAGAACTGGAAAAACCACTTTAAACTTCATATGGAACTAAAAGAGAGACTGCATAGCCAAAATAATCCTAAGCAAAAAGAAAAAAAGCTGGAGGCATCATGCTGCCTGATTTCAAACTATACTACAAGGCTACAGTAATCAAAACAGCATGGTACTGGTACCAAAACAGAGATATAGACCAATGGAACAGAACAGAGACCTCGGAAGCAGCACCACACATCTACAATCATCTGATCTTTGACAAACCTGAGAAAAACAAGCAATGGGGAAAGGATTCCCTGTTTAATAAATGGTGTTGGGAAAACTGGCTAGCAATGCACAGAAAGCAGAAACTGGACCCCTTCCTGACACCTTACACTAATATTAACTCCAGCTGGATTAAAGATCTAAACATAAGACCTAACACCATAAAAACCTTAGAAGAAAACCCAGGCAAAACCACTCAGGACATAGGCACAGGCAAGGACTTCATGACTAAAATACCAAAAACGATGGCAACAAAAGCCAAAATAGATAAATGGGATCTAATTAAACTCTGGAGCTTCTGTACATCAAAGGAAACAATCATTAGAGTGAACTGGCAACCAAAAAAATGGGAGAAAATTTTTACAATCTACCCATCTGACAAGTGGCTAATATCCAGAATCTACAAAGAACTAACATATATTTATAAGAAAAAACAAACCCATTCAAAAGTGGGCAAAGGATATGAACAGACACTTTACGAAAGAAGACATCTATGAAGCCAACAAACATGAAAAATTGGTCATCATCCCTGGTCCTTAGAGAAATGCAAATCAAAACCACATTGAGATACCATCTCACACCAGTTAGAATGCTGATCATTAAAACATCTGGAGACAACAGATGCTGGAGATGATGTGGAGAACTGAAAACACTTTTACACTGTTGGTGGGAATACAAATTAGTGCAATCATTGTGGAAGACAGTGTGGCAATTCCTCAAGGACCTAGAAATAGAAATACCATTTGACCCAGCAATCCCATTACTGGTTATATACCCAAAGAATTATAAACCATTCTATTATAAAGACACATGCACATGTATGTTCATTGTGGCACTGTTTAAAATAGCAAAGACCTGGAACCAACCTAAATGTCCATCCAGGATAGACTGGACAATGAAAATGTGGCACATATACACCATGGAATACTATGCAGCCATAAAAAACGACGAGTCGGTGTCCTTCATAGGGACATGGATGAATCTGGAAACCATCATTCTCAGCAAACTGACACAAGAACAGATAACCAAACCCACCTGTTCTCACTTATAGGCGGGTGTTGAACAATGAGAGCATGCGGACCCAGAGAAGGGAGCATCACACACTGTGATCAATTGAGGGGGGTGCTAAGGGAGGGACAGTGGGTGTGGGGTGGGGAAGGTGGGGAGGGATAACATGGGGAGAAATACCAGATATAGATAATGGCGGGAGGAATGCAGCAAACCACCTTGCCGTGTATGTGCCTATGCAACAATCCTGCATGATCTGCACATGTACCCCAAAACCTAAAGTACAATACATAAATTAATTAAATTAAACATATTTAAAAAATCATGGCAAAAGGCAAAAGGGAAGCAAGGACCGTCTTTACATGGTGACAAATGAGAGAAGTACAAGCAGGGGAAATTCCAGGCACTTACAAAACCATTAGATCTTCTGAGAACTCACTCAATCACTAGAATAGCATGGGAAAAACCACCCTCAGCATCCAATCACCTCTCTCCCCCAACACATGGAGATTACAATTCTAGATGACATTTCAGTGGGGACACAGAGCCAAAACCATATTTCCCTGATGACTAACGTTTCAAGGATTTTTTTGTTCATTCTTTGGCTGCTTGTATATATTTCTACATGTTTTTTGGAGAAATGTCTATTAAGATTTTTTGATGATTGTTTTTAATTGGGTTATTTTTCCTTTTGTTATTGAAGTATAAGTGTTCTTTATATATTCTAGATACAACTCCCTTACCAAATATATACTTTTCAAATATTTTTTCCACATTGTGGCTTGTAATTTTACTTTATTTGTGCTGTCTTGTGGCACATAGTTTTTAATTTTGATGTTATCCAATTTTCTTTTGTTGTTTGTGCTTTTGCTGTCCCATTTAAGAATTTTTTGTTAAAGACAGGGTCATGAAGATGTATCCCTGTTTTCTTCTAAGATTTACAATTTTAGATATTACATTAAGGGTTGTGACCCATTTGGAGTTAATTTTCATATACAGTATGAGATAAGTCCCAATGTTTATATTTTGTTTTGTTTTTTTGTTCGTAGAGATATCATTGTTACAATAGCATTTATTGTAAACAACTCTTCCTTTCCCATTCAATGGTCTTTCCACTCTTGTGTTAAAAATAGTTTTACCATAGATGTATCAGTTTATTTTTGGACTTTCAATTTTCTTTTTCTTTTATGAGAAGGAGGTTTGCTCTGTCTCCCAGGCTGGAGTGCAGTGGCACGATCTTGACTCACCACCACCTCCATCTCCCATATTCAAGAGATTCCCTTGCTTCAGCCTCCTCAGCAGCTGGGATTATAGGTGCACACCACCACACCCTGCTAATTTTTGTATTTTTAGTAGAGATTGGGTTCTGGCTGGTCTCAAACTCTGGACCTCAGGTGATCCACCCATTTCATCCTCCCAAAGACCTGAGAATACAGGCATGAGCCACCATGCCTGGCCTCAATTATAATATTTTAAAAATTTCAGTATGGTATGTTGTATTATTATTACAGATAACAAAAACAATTTAACATATAACTGATCATATTATAAGTATCTATAATATAACTTAATTTGTTTATATATTCATTGCTTAAGAAAAGAATTTTCCATTAAGCTTCATTCAGTAATTTTGCTATTTTGCATTGAGACATATATTTTTTCTATAGCTTGAATAGGACAGATGATTTCTTTCACATATTTGATTCCACAGACAACTTTGGATGTAAAGCAGCTTTTATTCAAATTTTAAAAATCTGAACTCTGCATTAAAATATTAATTTAAGATTTATAGATTGTGAAATTCACCTATACCATACAGAATAAAAAATGATTACCAAGACAAAAACTACTTTAAAATATGTCATTTGGTGGCAAATGCAATTTGCAGAGGAAGCAAGAGAGTTCTCAGGGCACAATGGGAAGTCAGAGCTGTTCATTAATTTACAAAAATTCATAGATCACTTAAAATTCTATGCTTGGTATAAAGCACTTTAGAATCACAGAGATATTTCACTTGTTAGTTACTATACCTAGCTTGTTTGATAAAGCAGTTAAACGATTCTACCTTTTACATAAGACATTTTTAAAAAATCTGTTTAGAGATCTGAAACTAAAATATTAAATTATATTTTTGAAGTATGAAAGAACATCATTTTATTTCAATTTAACTTAGACTTTCATTACAGGATTTTTAAATACAAATTGGTATTATTATAAAATGATTCCACATGTTTCTCTGTTTGGAATTAGGATAGCTAAGGCATGCTCTTCTTATCATTTGTCAATAGCTCTGTCATTTAATACTGCTTATCTGTGTGTATTCGATTAAAATTATTTCATTATGGCTTAGGGCTTCTGCAGTAGTTAGCCACTGCGCTGTTCATCATTCATATTACATATTCAGACAGAAGTAGATAAATTAGAGGGCTTGTTGATAATTATGTGTATTTATCTTTTATGAATTTGGGATGAGCAGCATACATTTGTAGGTTGAATGACTAGAATTCGGTACAGTAACACGGCATTAAATTCAATAAACTGCCTTATGTCAGTGACCTTTTGATTAAAACAACAAAAACAACAACAACAACAAAAGCACTGAACTAAAGATAAAATTATTTATATGTGATGTTAAGCCACTAAATAAAAATAGAATGGAAACCCTCTTCTGTGAAACTTACCATCCAAAAAATAAAGAATAAATCATTATATCAATACTTGACCAGACATATGCCATTAATAAACATTTATTTGAAATCCCTTAGCTAAACAAAGGCCATTCTTCATGATTATTGTTTCTTTACCTTCATTGATAAATCATAATCTCTCTTGAGATCTCTGCATGATGCATTATTTAGTTTTATCCAAATGAACTCTGAACTCTGTTCTTTCACTTTGCTTTTTTTTTGTTTTTTTTTTTTTTTTGGCTTAGTACGTAGGTCCTATCTGCGTGGAATTTTTTCCGTCATTTATCTCCTTTTGAAACATATCCATATACTTTTCCACTTGCATCTTCCTTTTATTTATTAATCACTTCACATGAAACTTCTCTGTAGGTAACCAGATGACAGGCTAAATGGCTTTATTAATGTGTCTCCAGGTGTTCTGTATATATATCATTATAACACTTATCATTTAATATTGTACCTGCAGCTATTAAATCCTTTCCCATGACTGCTGAAAGCAGAGAATATATTCTTTCAGTATTGTATCCTCAAGGACTAACAACATATCCAGAAAAAATATTTAGCTGACTGATAAATATTTCTAGAAAAATATTCATAATTAAGTGAATGAATAGTGAGGGAAAAGTTTATGTTTCAAATTAACTCTTTGATTTAAAAATATATTACTCGGCCTAATGTCTCATTATATTACAGTATTATTATTTTATTTCCAACTTATTAAAATTAAACATAGAAAATCTATAAATTAGAAGGCAGTAAATTCTCTTAAACATTTAGGCAGTACATTTTAGATTTCCATTTTTCCTTTTTTCTGTAGAAATTGAAAATTCAATATATCTGCAATTCTGTAGCATATCCACTGTGTTTCTGCTGATGTATTCGTGATAGAAACTCTTCAATTCTGTTGAAATTTATTAATAAACTGTATCAAATATGTTGAGATCAGTATCAAGCAATTATGTCTACAAGAGAAGTAGAATGATGAACTATCTGGCCTCAGACTATATTGTGAAAGAAAACACACTCAAGTAGAAATAATTAACATATGATTTCTATAATATTTGTCAACCAATATTTGATATATAACAAAAGCTGTGACTAGTAAAATGACTCCAGTAAGTTTTAGCTTTAGAAGTACATATACATTTACAAATATATTTGCATCTTTTACAGTAGTGCCACAAAAAAACTTTTAGTGCAGAGGATTTAATAATAAATTTAAAAAGATATAATTTCTGTGCAAATATTTAAATAGACATTTTACTTATAGAGTTGGTTATATTCCCTTAAACAACTCACATTATTTATTAATTTTAATGAAACTCTAAATATATCATTTCATTAAATGCGGTGGGTACACTTCTTTGCGTTCTACATAATCTGTCTTTACCTCAGGCTAAAAGTCACATTTAATTTGATTTCCATTCCAAGTCACATTATTTCATTTTCCTTGTTTTCCAAAACATTGTCTCCTCCATCTCTGCCTTAACTAGATAAGACATCATCAGAGGTACAGAATACCAAAGGTCAAGAAAAAACTATAGGAATCAATTCTTTTGATATCACTTGTCAATTCAAATAACCTAGCAATTGTTTTCATTTTTACTAGATGTGTTGATGGCTAAGATGAGATTTTTCTTTTGATGTGTATTCATTTACATATAATCTTAGATTTTATATACATTGTTAATAATCTCAAAGGAAAAATACTGAGAAATTCTAAATAATAAATGTAATGTCATTTAAGAACAGTTTTTCTGCAGTGTTCTTGTGCTCCGATTGGCTAATTTTCTGGCATAAAATATTTGTTCTTTACTCAAATTATATAAAAATTAGTCAAGTAATCAGAAAGTTAATTAAACAATTATCCTTTTAATAAACACTGGATTATTAAAAAGCACCCATTTTGTAAATAAACTATTTATATTTAGGGCTTTTGTAGGGTTTCATACTGTAATGCTACAAATTACATTATTTTTGTTTTTTTTTAATCTAACTGATTTTAGTCAATAAAAAATAATGTCTAGATTAATTCACCTTTTCTTGTTTCTGGTGACTGATTTTGTATATTATGCATATCAAATTTAATATAAAATGAGGACTATCTTCTCCAGTCAATAATATATATCTATATATTTTTTAAAAACTTTTAGTTTTGGAGGTAAGTGTGAAAGTTTGTTACACAGGCAATCTTGTGTCTCAGACATTTGTTGTACAGATTATTTTGTCACTCAAGTATCAAGCCCAGTGCCCAATAGTTATTATTTCTGCTCCTCTCCCTCTTCTCAACTTCCCCACAAAGTAGACCCCTGTGTCTGTTGTTCCCTTCTTTGTGTTCATGAATATGAATTTTCTTCATTTGGCTCCCACTTACAAGTGAAAACTTGGTATTTGGCTGTCTGTTCCTACATTAGTTTCCTAAGGATAACAGTCCACAGCTCCATCCTTGTTTCTGCAAAACATATGGTCTCATTCTTTGTTATGGCTGTATAGTATTCCATGGTTTATACATACCATATTTTAAATCCGATCTGTCATTGTTGGGCACTTAGATTGATCCCATGTCTTTGCTATTGTTAATATTACTGCAATGAACATTCACATGCATGTGCCTTTACAATAGAATAATTTATATTCCTCTAGGTATATATCAGTAATTAAATTTCTGGGTCAAACAGTATTCTGCTTTTAGCATTTTGAGAAATTGACATATTGCTTTCACCAGTGGTCAAACTAATGCATACTCCTAGCAACAGTGTGTAAATGTTCCCTTTTCTCTGCAACCTTGCTGGCACCTGTTATTATTTGACTTTTTAGTAACAGCCATTCTGACTGGTGTGAGATGGTATCCAATTCTGGTTTTGATATGCATTGCTCTAATGATCAGTGATATTGAGCTTTGTTTCATATGCTTGTTGCATGCATGTATATCTTCTTTTGAAAAATGTTTGTCCATGTTTTTTGCCCACTTTTGAATGGAGTTGTTTTTCTCTTGTAAATGTGTTCAAGTTATTTATAGATGCTGAATAGTAGATCTTTGTCAGATGCAAAGATTGCAAATGTTTTCCCTCATTCTGTATGCTGTCATTTACTATGTTGATGGTTTATTCTGATGTACAGAAGTTATAATTAACGTCTACATGTATATATCTTCTAAAATTTGATATTGCAATATATTTATTGTGTCTATGAGCTTATATGTTTTGCAAATTAATTGTAACAGTATCCTATCTAGAATATGTGTTTAGAATAATATTTAAATATTTTGATAAAAATTGTGAGGCAATTTTGATGCCACTGTGGTAGTGTAGCAGAAGTGGGTTGTTAAAAACAGCTTTATGAACATGGGAATATCTTGGGATAAGTTTAAATATAAAACTTTCTTTAAAAGAACAGTGACCACTATACAAGAAAAAGGAGAATAAGACTGATAAAAATCAAAGGCCTAACATTAATTCTTTGAACACACATTTGAGCACACAGGGATGGATAATTTAAAGAATGTATTAAAATCAAAGACAAATTCAATGTTCAGGGAATGCAACAGTAATTACAAAGCAGAATGAAGGTAAGATTATGGAATAGACAAATAAAAAAGAACTTACTTATGCTTTAAGACTCAATAAAGAAGACTCTCCCTCCATAGAAGCTTTCCTTAAGCAGCCAAAATTAATGGGACAACCCTCATAAGACTCCCCATAAAGCTCTACACATGGTACTAATTAAGTCCCACCCAGTTCCTTTCTACCAGGGGTGTGTACATTCTCACCTCCAACCCGTAAGCACCTAGCAAAGCACATCTGCAACACTGAGTATTGCCTTTAGGCCAGACACCACTTCATCTCTCTAGAGAAGGTAGTGAGTGTCTAGCATTCTGTCCTTGTACCCCTATATTTTCTTTCTCAAACTCCCAGGTGACCAGTGACCTGTAACTGCTGTGGGAGTACAAAAGTGCAGCTCTTTTACCTCCAGGTGGGATGAACTTTTGAGTTGTTATTTATACTTCAGATCTCCTGGGATTAGCCCAGGCCTGGGATTTTAATGCAAATCTCACTCTTGCTACACTTCCCCTTTTCTATCCTGTTTCTTCCACACTCTTTCTGGATTCTCCTAAGAGTTCTTTCTTAATATATTTTTCCCACCTGGATCTTTAGCCTATAGTGTGCTTCTCAGAGAATGTCACATAAGCCAAACACCTATTTTTATGCTTATCAAACTGTATTATACTGGCTGTTTACTGGTCTATTTAGGACCACGCACTCTTGATTTTTGTGTCAGATTCTAAGGATAACACAAAACAGCACTCCTACTGTGTGTTGGTTTTCTAGAACTTTGGTAACAAAGTACCATAAACAAGTTGCCTTAGAACAATAGAAATTTATTGTCTTATAGTTCTGATGTCTGGGAATTAAAAATTCAGGTGCAAGCAGGCCCATGCTCTCTCTAGATTTAGAAAAGGATCTGCTCTAGGCTTCTCTCCTAATTTCTGATGGCATAACTTCAGTTTTTACATGGTCTTCTTCCTGTGTGTGTCTGTCTCTTCATAGGCATTCTTTTTATAAGAACATCAGTCATATTGGATTAGGAGTTCACCTAAAGATGGGCATGACTTCATCTTAGTTTAACTAACTATATTTGCAATAACACTATTTACAGATTAGACCACATTCTGAGACATGGTGCTTAGAACCTCAACATATAAATTTTAGGGGACAAAATTCATCTCATAATGTTAATTAACCCAATTTTACAGGATATTAAAATGTTATTAAAAATCATTACATCTTCCTTTTTGTAAATTTGAGTCAGACTTGAGAGGAATACTAGAAGAGGCCATTAAATTTGGAAGAATTTAGAATTATTCTGAATCAGACTCAGAATAATTTTGGACAAAGAAAAGGAAGTTCTCTATGAAAACAAACTAGTAGTATTTGTTTTTTTAAGTATTTGCTAATATAGGAGAAAAATTAGTTAGAATGAAAAAATTAATAACCAAAAATATTCCCTAGTCAAATGTGCATACCATGATTAAACATTTTAGAACCCTGAGATTTATTATGCTTTACAAATCCTGGGCTTGATTTTGTTCATCTTCAATCACTAAACCTGGGTACTCATAATAATAGGACTATTGTGAGCATCTTCATATTCGTACTGTAACTGAAATAGTGAAGAAATGGCAGAAAATATAATCTTTCTCCAACTCTTAATTATTAAAAGGGAATTTTTAAACTTACGCTTAACTCTTTATTGCATGTTTTTCCTATACCAGATACTACTCTCAGCATATCATGGGTTAGTCTATTTAATCCTCATTAAAAATAAAATAAGAGGACAAAGAGATTAAATAGCTTTCCACCCAGGCCTAAACTCTAGAATCTGGGTTATTTAACTTTCCACCCAGGCCTAAACTCTAGAATCTGGGTATAAACAAATCTCCGTTGTTTACTACTGACTCATAAAGAACATAATCTCATCACATTAGAATGAGTGTGGAAAGAAACTAGTAATAATATGCTTCAGGTGCTTTGTACATCTTACATCAGTTATACTTCACAAGAGTTTTCTGATGGATAATTCTATTGAAATAAAAAAAAAACAGAATCGTGTAGCAGTTAAACAACTTGCTAAATTTTCATAATTCTTTACCAGTGGAATTTAAAACTGTCCAATTACAAAACTTTAGGCATTGCAATACACTGAATGTCAGTCTTGCACGCTTGAGTCTTGAAAATAAAGTTCTTATGAATTCCTTAAGTCAACAAATTATCTTCTTCCAAACTAAAATATTAAATAGCAAAATAAAGCCAGAGTTAAATTCCACTTACAAAACTCAATTTTAATTAAAAAGTCACAAGTTATATAAACAAAAGTATCATTAAATTAAAGTTAACATTAAATTAATGTGAAATAGCATCATATTACAAGTAAATCAATCATTATTTGTTTCATCTAATTGGTTTTAGGATTTAGCTCCAAATGTAGACCATTTTCCTTGGCAGTCAGTATATTAAAGTGGTAACATTATTGCAATATGTTCACTAGAGTAGGCTTTTGATGGTATCTATGAGTCTGATGTATTTCATATTGTTGTATAATGATTTAATTTTCCCCAAAATTTTTTTATTTTGAATTATTTTAAAGTGCTTTTCCCAGAAGTGCATTTGACTTCAGTAAACTATCTTTATTATCAATTATTAGTCCATGAGATAATTAAGTAAAAAGTGAGTGGCTCCACTCTTTTATAATGGCAAAAAATACTTTAATATTTAAGTTAATTAGTTAAATATTTAAACAAATACAAGTTTTAATCTGTAAAATTTTATTTCAATTGCAATTTAAATTAGTTAATAAAAATGTATTCATGTACATAATTATAATCATTAATGATCTTTCAAATTAATAGATATTGAGTGTTCCATAAAATTTCAGTTTCTAGCGTATGTGCTTAAGACACATCAGTAAGGGAAAATAATAAGATATATTTGCTTATGAACTTTTCACAAAATGAGGTTATGAATGTCATTGTATACATTATTAACACATGGTAAAGTAGAGGAGTCATATACATTTATCATTGCATTGAATGTTAATATCTGTTTTTATAGATTTGTACTTGGAAGCAAAGATGTTCTAACCTAAAAGTAATCTTCAGCTATAAAGATTATAATTGTATGTAAATCTTGTTTATACGGTTATAATATAGCAAAATTATTATGGTTACTAGACTACCATTATTTTAATATATTTTGAAATGTTATATTTAAAATTATAATGGAAATACAAATTTAAATTTCAAGCATATTACATAAGAATATTTGATCATGACCTCACGATACATTTGTAGAACTACAAGAATTCAGAAAACCCACATTCGGTGAATGGACGATGATTCTAACATGGTCATATTTAACTTGAATTTTCCATTACACTAACCACATATATGCTTTTCTTCTTATTCATAAGATATAACAATCATATCCAAAGATGTTCAGCTTACATATAATTGAAAACATATACGTTAAAATGAAAAAATTTAAATGCAATCCTCAAATTGTTGGTGATATCTCTTTCTCTTTCTGTCTCTCATTCATCTTTCTGTGTATTTAAATATTCATATTATAATTTTGCAAATATATGAGACTGCATCAGTATTATTAGCAAAATATATTGATTTTATTATTTCTGGAAAAAAATGGTAATATTTGTCTCTTTGTTATTGACTTCTTAATTTAATTAATACAGATTTTTCCTAAATGGAGATATATATACATATATATATATATATATATATAAAAAACTCAAAATATTCATAGTATCTGAATATAAAAACATGCATAGAGAATAAATATTACAAATATGAGTATATAAATATAAATGTTATTAAAAATGTTTAGCAGTGGCCAAATAAATTATAAGACAGAGTGCAATATAGCCATTAGCATAATTCTGCAGCAATATATGTAATAATGACTTATCCACTTATTTATTGAATAATTTATATAAATTTATGGCTCCCATATGCTGGACTACATTATATGTTGCTTATGCAGTGCAGAGCAACACATATTTGGTTAACATTCTTCCTAAATTATATATGTCAGGAGGGAAACAATTAAATAAACATCAGATAAATAAACATAAATAAAAATATTCATAGATACGCTACATAAAGAATAATCAAAACTTGAAGCTTATGAAAAGTATAATCTAAATATTTCAAAAAGTCCTTATTAGTATATTTTTAGAAGATAGACTGTAAGGTAAGTTGAAATAGATGTAATTGCAGAAAATACCTTGCATCTTCTCATAGTATAGTACCATTATGTGAATACACATATATACATATAATAACATACATATGCACACACACATTATCTGGGAATCAATACTGTTCCCTTGAAATATAATGTAAGTCCCAAATGTCAGCCACATTTGTAATTTAAAATTCATAGTATCCAATAAAAGCATATAAAACTGAATTTAATATCTGTTTTTAAACCAATCTACCCAACGTATTACTATTTCAACATTAACCAATGAAAGATAATTATGGAGTTCTTTACATTTTTTGTACTACATCCTCAAAATCTGGTATATTACACTTTTACACTTATAGAACCTCTTAATTTGAAGAGACTAGATTTTACACACTCAATATTATGTGACTCGTTGCTATTATTTTGGACAATGTAGGCTATATTTAAATAAATATAATTTTTAAATGCTAAGGAAGCATAATTTGAAAGAGAGAGAATTGAATTGAGTTAGCTCTGAACTGGCAAATGTTGTATAGTGGGTCTATAAGAAATAATTTATTTTTACCTAACCTGATAATTCTAATATTTCTATTGCATATAATGTCACAAATTAAATGTATTATAAAGTTACAAATTAATTTTGAAATTATATAAAATGTGCATATTCAAAATAACATTCATGCTTGAAATTTGTGTGATGTCCTTTAGAAGCAACTTATAGTTTAAAATTTATTTGAAAATTTATTTTAATAATTTTCCTCTAAAAGTAACTATTTTAACTGAAATAGTTGCCAATTAAAATTTTCAGTTCTTTATGCACTTATAAAAGCACGATTCCATTTAATTCTATTTCTTCTTTAGTCTCTGCAAAATGAAAATATTATTACTTACTGTTCACTACCAAGATTACCTGATGGAAATATTGACATAAAGTGTTACAATGGTGTGTACACTTAATAAGCAATCAATATGCCAGCATTGTTCTAAGTACCTTCTATACTATGTCATATTATTTTCATTATTCCCTTATAAGATAGGTGATATCAATAACTATGGAAAAATATAAAACAGAGCAATAGAAATTACTTTTGTTGTTGTTTTTCCTGGAATATGTAAGTAGAAACACCAAAAAGCCTAGTATTGTAAACAGGTGAGTTCTGGTTATGCTCTACTTCTCTAATTTTGGAGCTTAAATTTGGGATATATACCTAAAAATGCCTATGATACGAATCAAAATTTCACTTTAATTGTATAACTCGAGGCTACCACTTTAGCATAGCTTGTAGCTAGATTACCTGTTGTAAAATAATTGAGTTCAATACAAAGTATAAGGACATGTGTATTTAACTTTTTACATAACAAAAAGCAGCAATTTACATTTAAAATTTTGAAATATTAACAAAATTTTGTTTTATTTATTTAGATATATAGATATTAACATTATGCTAAACCAGCTTGGTTTCCTGAATAACAAATTTTAACCCTGCAGAAAATCATACAAAGTGACAAAACAGTAGAGATATTAAGACTAAACAGAGAGAGAAATGACAGAGCTGTACTAGACTCTTGGCTCACTTCTTTCTAGACATGTGACCAAAGCAGATCAGTTGATCTCTATCCTGTATCGTGCTCACCAGTAAAATATGGATATTAGTCTTGATCTCTTGAGGTAGATGGGAGGATTAAATTAGATACTGTTATGTAAAGCGCTTAGCTAGGAGTGCAGCACATAGTTCTCCTTTGGTAGATGTAATGACTTTTTGGAAATGATCATTATAAAAATAGAAAGTATATTTTAGTCGTTAATAAATGAATATGTTGCCTATAAAAGCATCGAGGTGAATCATTTTTTAATAATGTAACAATAATCTTAATCGACCCTGCTTTTCAATTCATTAGCTGTGAATTAGTGAGGTTTATTTCAGATAGGTCTGCCTGTGTAATCATTATTTTAGTCTGAGTTCATTTTTAGTTAATGTAGCCTGAAATGTTAATCTAGTGAGTATTTTATTTTAGTTACATTGCCAAGAATTCTGAGAAGTTCCGAAATTTGCTTGGCAAATGGAGTGTGTCTCTGTAAGGTAACAAATTTAACATAATCATGAAATTTTAAATTATTCTAAAAATTATAGGTGGCATATGGTGATATCTTTGTTTTTTATTTATAAATGTAAATATTAAAACATTTATTTTAATATTATTTTAATATTTATATTATATACAAGAAAAAACTAAGCTTAATCTCTGCATTTGAAAAATAAGTGCACCTCCTATAAGTATATAAAAACATGGGCTTTGCAGTTTTGCACAAAATAAATCAATGCATGTTATATCATTATTAATATTTTAAATAAAGGGATTAAGTTGAACACTTCCTTTTTCCTGTGACGTTTTGTGCTAGGAACTCTCTGCACTGGTGCAGGTAGACACTCTTTAGAATAGTATAAAATCAATAAAATTACTGGAATTTGTTTAACTAATATAGGGGTAATACACTATGAATTAAAAATGACACATTCTGTGGAGAAGCCTTACTCAAATTTGTATAAGTTGTGGATCAGCTCAAGAATATTTAAGCTTAATTACTCAATAGTTTAAACTACAGAATATTTGTCAGAACTAATGCTTTATTTACACACCACTGACTTTTCTTGTAGGGCCACAAGATTTAGTGATTTTGAAACACAAGAAATATCAAATTAAAATTTTATGTCAGAATAGGAAAAAAAAAACACACTTAATTTATAGACATATGTTTTTGTTTTAAACATCCTTTAAATTATTGAAAAAGAAGATAAAACCCAAATGGAATGTTTTGTGTCCTTTTTTTTTTTTTGGCTTTTTAAATATTTTCTTTATTTTATTATTATTATTTATTATTATACTTTAATTTCTGGGATACATGTGCAGAACATGCAGATTTGTTACATAGGTATACATGTGCCATGGTGGTTTGCTGCATCCATCACCCTGTCATCTACATTAGGTATTTCTCCTAATGCTATCCCTCTCCCATCCCCCCATTCCCTGCTATCCCTCCCCGAGCCCCCCACCCCCTAACAAGTTCTGGTGTGTGATATTCCCCTCCCTGAGTCCATGTGTTCTCACTGTTCAACACTCAATTGATGACTCCCTGACACAATTTTTCTTTTCACTACAAACTATTTTTGGTTATTTTGCAGGCAGGGCCTAAGCAGTAGTAATGAAAGCTCTCATGAGTTATTAGCAGCAACCACAAAAATGATAAGCTTTCAACAATTTTGTTTTTGTACCATTTTAAGTCCAGCTTTAAGAAATACTTAAAGTCCAACTTTAAGAAATATTTTTGATCTATATTTCCACTTTTGTGAAGCAGTGTGATTGACATATAACCTTCCATGCTGCAATACAGCACAGTAATTCAGCTGAAACATCTTAAAATACCTGTTCTCAAAAATCAAAGTGGAAACTGAGAATGAAAAAAAGTAATCAACACTTGCTGAAGAAATCATACTTATCTATACAGCCTATAATTTGTAAGAGTTTTGAGACAGTTTCTATTTCCACAAATACATCCTTAAGGAAAATGTCCGAATAATGACATATTGTATTTTAAAACAAATTGGTAAATTTATATGAATTTAGTGAGTTATCTTTTTCACTTGTGATCATCTGGAAACAGTGAGAGTTTAGGAGTATGTATTTCCTGGA
The DNA here is from genome assembly GCA_963573385.1 of Cacajao melanocephalus. Taxonomy (NCBI): domain Eukaryota; kingdom Metazoa; phylum Chordata; class Mammalia; order Primates; family Pitheciidae; genus Cacajao; species Cacajao melanocephalus. The sequence goes on along the minus strand of CAUYLG010060115.1, from coordinate 143,437 downwards.
TAGAATAACTCAATTTTTCTCTATGGATATGCTTTCATAGTGAAAACCAGAATAGTGCTATAGATTAAAATATATCATGTAACCTTGTTAGAAATGTAACTGACTGACAGTCAGTGATTATAGTCAAAGGCAATGAAATAACACAGGAGCCAGAAGATGATATCCGGGATAAATACATGATATTTGAACCTAGGAACTGGAGTACTACTCTGGACCACAGGTATTGGAGTGCTTCAAATATATCAACACTGAAACACAAATATAAGTGTGATTTTATAGTATATTAAATAAAAATGCAAATAGATATATATATATATTTTTTTTTAAGAATTCTCTTAAGAACGTTTGTTGAACATTTGTACCTAATCAAGAGAATTAATGTTTTGGAGATGGACTTTGGAAGAGAACTTTGCCTGTCAGGCCACAGGATTTAGTGATACTGAGAACATGAGTAGATGATGAGAGGAAAGAACTCAGGTCACCTACAGAGAGTGTCCAAGCAACTTGGATTGAAGATAAATGGTAGTTCATTTCTCCCCTTTGCTGAATGGTGGTGTTTTGGGAAGTGCTGAGTACAGTATAGTGTGATGAACAGGAATGCTGCATAACATGTGGTATGAGAAAGGGAATCAGCCTGTCCTAACTTTCTGGAGAATTTGACCTTGTCAATCACCAAACTAGGTTTGAAATGGTCCAGTGATGTCCCAGGCATTGTGGATTCAGGTGCAACTTTGAAAACCCTGCCCTTTCTCAGGAAATTTTTGCTATGACTCCAGCTGGCTCATCAGCAGTGGGTCTGGCTAGGAGAATAAATAAAGCAGCTCCTTTGTTTCCCTGGTTGCAAAAAATCCCTGAGGAGGGACCAGATGGATCATGTTAGAGGAAAGCAGTTCAGCCTGTGAGTACAGCTACGTTTAGAGAGAGAGAGAGAGAGAGAGAGTGTGTGTGTGTGTGTGTGTGTGTGTGTGTGTGTGTGTGTAAATTTCTTGCTCTGGACCACACAAATGTTATGGACAAAATTGTTTTTACAAAAATGGTTGGGATAGACCCTGTGAGAATGGTCCAGATAAAAAGCTCTGGGAGTGTTGATTGATTTCATATGGTATGTGAAAGAGAATCATCAAGAATGGCTATGTTCACGATATAAGATACATATAGAACACTGGGAAAATAGCAGGATTTAAGTAAATAAAAGTTTTTACTTATTAATTTTGACATATATTACATATCAAAGAAGTTTAATATTACATATTAAGTATACTTAGTTATTCTGAAGTTGTGGAGAGAGTCAGATTATAGATGATATTTAAATATGTGGGACTACTTGTGATTTCCTTGCAATTGAGTGTAGATATCAAAGCCCTGGGAAATGCCAACAGTTGGAAATTAAAAAGGAAGGAAAAATGTAAAGAAGTGTTCAATGAGGAAAGATGAAAATGTTTTTTTTTTTTCAAGAATGAGGAAGGGGGCAGGACAAGGTGGCCCAAGCCTATAATCTCAGCACTTTGGGAGGCCAAGGTGGGCAGATCACGAGGTCAGGAGTTTGAGACCAGCCTGGCTAACATGCTAAAATCCTGTCTACACTTAAAATACAAAAAAAAAATTAGCTGGGCATGGTGGCATGCAGCTGTAGTCCCAGCTACTCAGAAGGCTAAAGCCGGAGAATTGCTTGAACCTGGGAGGCAGAGGTTGCAGTGAGCCGAGACCGCTTCATTCCACTGCAGCCTAGGTGACAGAGTGAGACTCCTTCTCAATAAATAAATAAATAAGAATGAAGAAGGGATAAATAATATCAAATACTACTGAATGGTGAATGAAAATGAAGATGGAGAAATGACCACTGGATTGGCAATGTAAAGGTTACTGATGACAATAATAAAATAATTTCAGTGGAGTTGTGGAAATGATGCCTTAATCATAATTGTTTGGGGAAAAAAATGAGTGGTCACGAAGTAGGAATAGCGAATTTAGTTACTATATCTTTAATTTACAGTCTTGAAAGCTGGAATTTGAACATCTCATCTGACTAGCAGAAACAAGAATTACTAAACACCAATACGTCTGTCACATTAATCAAATGGTGATGTTTGCCTCTTGTCATGTTAATTTTTCTCTTGAAACTGTGTATTTATAGAGAGCACTTACAGTAACGCCAGCTTTAAAAATAATGAATGCATAGGCAAGAAGCTGGATCCGCCTCTCAATTCAGAACCACTATTTGAAAGAAACTATACTGCTTTATCTGCAATTATTTGGAAATTTTTAATTTGGTTTTACTTTCAAGAGCGTTATATGAAGCAATTTTACTAATTTTTTTTTGCTACCAGGCATTAATATTTTTAACATTGTCTGAATCTACTTTCCAAATTTAATGATTCCAATAAGATATTAGAGATAATATCTGTTGCTCTAAATAAGTTTTACAAAGAACAGATGTAACTTGATAAGAAACAGAAAGAGACTGAGTCACCAAATCAAAGACTGATTATTGGATGTGGAGAACTATGACAATCAGAAAACTGAGTAGAGAAAAGACTACAAACGAATAGTAACTACACAATGTCATTTATAAAATTGTAATGATTTTCAGAAAGTTTCTGAAGCCTAAGGATAATATTTTCAATTTGATACACTAGAATCATTCAGATATACTTACTAAAATCCCACTCCTAGAAATATTAAAAAGTGATAGAAATAAGCAGCAAACAAGGTAAGGAATTGATTAAAACCAAGTTAAAAAGGCAGAGATATAGATATTTGGATTACAAGATTGAGAAGTTTTAAAATGTGGCTAGTTGTGCAGAAAGAAACACAGAAAGTGAACAAAATGCTAAGGCATTTTGGACACTATATACATATATATATATATACACACACACACACATACACACACACACACACACACACACACACACACATATATATATGTATTTACTACAGTGTGAAATACCCAGTATCTTTTCCTACGATAAACGGCATGAAATTAAAAATCAATAATAGACAGAATTTTAGAAAATTTACAAGTCTGTGGAAGTTACACAATATGTACCTAAGCAACTGATGAGTCAAAATGTAAGGATAAAAGAAAAATTTAAAATATCTTAGACAAACAAAAACAGAAACACCATGTACCAAAAGTTATGGAATGTAGCAAAAGCTGTTCTAAGAAGGAGTTTATGGCAATAAATGACTACATCAAAAAAGAAGAAAGATTTCAAAACAAATGAGCTAATGTTATACCACAGGAATTACAAAAAGAACAAACTATGCCCATAGTTAGTAGAAGGAAAGAAATAATAAAGTTTATAGCAGAAATAAATGAAATACATGAAATAATGGAGATCGGGAATATGATACAAAAGATCAATGACACTAAGACTTTTTTAAAAGATTAAGAAAATGAGAAACTTTTACATAGACTGAGAAAACAATCTTAGACTTAAAATCGGAAATGAAAGAGGAGAGATTGCAACTAATACTGTAGAAGTGTACAGGATCACCAGCGACTATGGTGGGCAATTATACTCCAATAAATTGGATAACCTAGAAGGAATTTAAATTTCTAGACACATACAATGTGCTAAGACTAAATCATGAAGAAATAGAAAAGCTGAAAAGATCAATCATTAGTAAAGAGATTAGTAATAAAATGTCTCCCACACAAAAAGTAAAAAAAGAAAAAAAATACCAGGAACTGATCACAGTGCCACTAATGAATACTATGAATCACTGAAAGAAGATCTAATACCAATATTTCTCAAACTTCCAAAACTTGAAAAGGAAGTAACATTTAATTTTTTTTTTTATTGTTTGTTTTGTTTTACAGGTCCAAGGAAACTTCTAATGGGAACACTTTCAAACTCATTTTATAAAGCTAGCATTACTCTGATACTAAAGCCAGACAAGGACACTACAAGAAAAGAGCATTACAGGTCAATATGCCTGATTAATGCAGATGCAAAAATTCTTAATAAAATACTAGCAAACCAAATGTATCCACATATTAAAAGAATCATTCACCATAATCAAGTGGGATTTATCCCTGTAATGCAAGGATGGTTCAATATATGCAAATCTGTAAATGTTATATTCCACATTAACTGAATGGTCAAATAACAAATGATCATTTCAATACAAGCAAAAAAGGCATTTGACAAAATTTTATACCCTTTCACAAAAATTGCTCTCAATAAATTAGATGTGAAAATAATGTACCTTAACACAATAAAGGTTGTGTATGAGAAGCCCATAGCTAACATCACATTTGACAGTGAGAAATTGGAAACTTTTTCTCTAAGATCTGGAATAAGTCAAGGATATCTACCCTCTTTTATTTAACATAGTACTGGAATCATAGTCAGAGCAAGGCAGGAGGAATAAAAAGCATCCAAACCAGAAGAAAAGTTAAGTTGTTGCTGTTTGCAGGTGACCTTATCTTATATAGAGAACATCCTACAGAAGCTACTAAAAAACTGGTAGAGCTGATCAACAATTTCAGTAAAGTTGCAGGATATAAATCCACATAAAATATCAGTAACATTTCTCTGCATTAACAATGAAGCCTTTGAAAAAGAAATAAAATAAACATTTCCATTCATAATAGCTCTAAAAACAAAAAGCTGTTCTAAGAAGGAGTTTATGACAATAAATGACTTCATCAAAAAAGAAGATAAATCTTAAGTGATGACCTGATGACCTTTTATGTGGGATAAATTTATTTTATAGAAAATTTAGGTACAAATTTAACTATATAGTTGAAAGATCTGTATACTAAACTCTATAGAATATTGTTAAAAGATATGGAAGACACAAATAAATGGATATAACATATTTATGATTTTGAATAATTTACACTGTTAAAATATCTAAACTATGCAAAGTAATCTACAGATTCAATGCAATCAGTATCAAAATTCCAATGGTATTTTTCACAGAAATAGAAAAAGCAATTCTGAAATTTATATGGAAACAAAAAAGACCGTGAATAACCAATGCAATCCTGAATAAAAAGATCAAATATTGTGGCATCATAGTATCTCATTAAAATCTACTAAGAGCTATAAGTATCAAAATAAGATGGTACTGGCGTAAAATTAGATTTTTTACCTACTTCCTCTTTGGCTGTATTACTAGGTATTTCAAAATTTTCATGACTATTCTAAATGGGATTGTGTTCTTGATTTGACTCTCAGTTTTAATGTTATTGATGTATAGAAATGCTACTAATTTTTACATTGATTTTTTATCCTGACCTATTATTGAAGTTATTTATAATGCCTAGAAACATTTCATTGGAGATTTTAGGGTTTTCAAAGTGTAGAGTCATGTTGTTTGTGAAGAGAGATAGTTTGACTTCTTCTTTTCTTATTGGATGCTTTTTATTTCCTTCTCTTGCCTGACTGTGTGCCTTGTGGATGATCCTTTTGTATAGTATCTAGGCAGTTGTATTAGTCCATTCTCATGCTGCTAGAAAGAATTACCTGAGACTGGGTAGTTTATAAAGAAAACAGGGTTAATTGACTACCAGTTCTACAGGCTGAACAGGAAGCACAACTGAGAAACCTCAGGACACTTACAATTATGGCTGCAGGTGAAGGGGAAGCAGACCCCCTTCACATGGTGGCAGGAAAGAGAGAGTGCAAAGTGAGAAGTGCAACACGTTTTGATACCATTTGATATCATGAGAATTCACTCACTATCATGTGAACAGCAAGGAATTAATTTGCCCCCACTATCCAATCTCTTCTCACCAGACCCCTCCTCCAATTTAACATGAGATTTGGGCAGGTATACAAATCCAAATCATATTATTCTGTCCCTGGACTCTACCAACTTTCATGTCTTTCTCACATTGGAAAACACAATTATCCCTTCTCAATAGTCCCCTAGTCTTACATAATTTCAGCATTAATTCAAAAGTCCACAGTCCAAAGTCTCATCTGCGATAGTAAGTCTCTTTCACCTATGAGCCTTTAAAAACTAAAAACAAGTTAATTACTTCCAACATTCAATAGAGGTACAGGCATTGGGTAAATGCTCCCACTCAAAATGGGAGAAATTGGCCAAAGAAATTGACTACAGGCCCCATGAAAGTCTGAAACTCAGCAGGGTAGTCATTAAATATTAATGCTCCAAAATAATATCCTTAGACTCCATGGCTCCCATTCAGAGCACTCTGATGCAAAGGGTGGGCTCTCAAGGGCTTGGACAGCTTTGCTCCTGTGGCTCTGCAGGGTACAGCACCTGTGCCTGCTTTCATAGGCTGGTGTTGAATGTTTGAGGCATTTCTGGTGCATGGTAGAAGCTGTAGGTTGAGCTACTATTATGGGGTCTAGAGGATGGTAGCCCTCTTCTCACAGCTCCACTAGGCAGTGCCCCAGTAGGGACTATGTGTGGGGACTTCAACTCAACATTTTCCCTCTGCACTGATCTAGTACAAGTTTCCATGAGGGTTCCACCTGTACAGCAGACTTATGTCTGGACATCCAAACATTTTTATACATCTTCTGAAATCTAGGTGGGAGTTCCCAAGACTCAACTCTTGCCTTCTGCAGATATGTACATCCACACCACATGGCTTGGGGCTTGCACCCTCTAAATCCAAGGCCTGAGTTATATATTGGCCCCTTTTAGATCCAGCTGCAGCTAAAGCAGCTGGAACGCAGGATAACAAGTCCTAAGGCTGCATAAAGCAATGGGGTCCTGGGCCTGGCCCATGAAACCACTTTCTTCTTCCTAGACCCCTGGGCCTGTGATGGCGAATACTGCCTCAAAGATCTCTTACATGCCCTGAAGACATTTTCTTAATTGTCTTAGCTATTAACATTCAGCTCCTTGTTACTCTTACAAATTTCTGCAGCCAGCTTGAATTCCTTCACAGATTTTTTTTTTCTCTGCATGGTCAATCTGCACGTTTTCCAAACCTTTAGGCTCTAATTCCCCTTTAAAGATAAGTTCCAATTTCAAACAATCTTTGTGAATACATATAATGACCACTTTTAAAAGCACCCAGGTGACATCTTGAATTCTTTTCTGCTTAGACATTTTTTCTGCCAGATATCCTAAATCATCTCTCTCAAGTTCAAAGCGCCACAGATCTCTAGGTCAGGGGAAAAATATTGCGAGTCTGTTTGATAAAGCATAGTGAGTATGACCCTTACTCCAGTTCCCAGTAAGTTTCTTATCTCCATCTGAGACCACCTCAGCCTGGATTTCATTGTCCATATGATTATCAACATTTTGGTCACAACCATTCAACAAGTCTCTAGGAAGTCCTACATTTTCCTACATCTTTCTGTCTTTTTCTGAGCTGTTCAAACTGTTTCAACTCTGCCCATTACACAGTTCCAAAGTCACTTCCATATTTTCATGTCTCTTTATAGGAGTGTCCCACTTCCAGTACCAATTTTCTGTATTAGTTCATTATTTTACTGCTATAACAAACTACCAGAGACTGGGTAATTTATGAAGAAAGGAGATTTAATAAACTCACAAGTCTGTATGCTTAACAGGAAGCATGACTGGGAGGCCTCAGGAAGCTTACATTCATGGAAGAAAGTGAAGGGGGAGCAAGAACCTTCTTCACATGGTGGCAGGAGAGAGAGAGAGAGAGAGAGAGAGAGAGAGAGAGAGAGAGAGAGAGCAAAGTGGAAGTCCCACCTACTTTTAAACAATCAGACATAGAGAATACTCACTCACTATCAATGAGACCAGCAATGGGAAAGTCCGACCCCTGATCCAATCACTTCCCACTAGGGACCTCTTCCAATTCAGCATGAGATTTGTTTAGGGACACACATTCAAACTACAACACCAGTGTTCTCTATATTTCTTGAATTTGCATGTCAAACTATCTTGTGAGATTAGAGAAATTTTCATGCAGTATATTCTCGAATATATTTTCCAACTTACTTACTCTCTTTCCTTCTCTTTCATGAATGCCAGTGCATCTTAAGTTTGGTCTCTATACAATTTCATATTTCTCAGAAGTTTTGTTCATTATTAAAAGTTCTTTATTCTTGTTTGACTTTGTTAATTTGAAGAATTGGTTTTTAAGCTCTGAGTTTCTTTCCTCACCTTGGGCTATACTGCTGCTAATACTTCTGATTATATAAATTTAATATAACATTTTATTAAATTTTCCTGTTTCAGAAGTTCAGTTTTTTTTCTTAAAATTGATATTTTGTCTTTCGGCTCTTGAATAATTTGACTGAATTCCTTGGGTTCCTTGGATTAGGTTTTAACTTTCTTCTGAATATCAATGAGCTTTCTTGCCATGCAGTTTCTGAATTCTATGTATATCATTTCAGTCCTTACAGATTGGTTAAGGACCATTTCTGGGGGGCTAGTTGACTCATTTAGAGATAAGGGGACACATTGGATTTTTGAATTGCCAGAATGCTTGTGCTAATTCTTTCTCCTCTGTTAGGGCTGGTGTTCCTTTAACTTTGGTGTAAGTTGATTATATTCCGTTGATTTTGTTTCTGGAAGATTTCAGAGGGTCAAGGCTTTGTAGACAATCTTTATTTCAGGATGAATTCATGTACTTGGTTTTATAGTGGATGTATATTAACAGAATAATTTTCGGTGTTGTAGTTTGGGCTATGATCCAGTGGGTAACACTTAAGACTAACGGCCATTAGATAGCCTCTTACTCAACTATGTGGCTCTGCTATATTTCCTTGCTTTTGGAGACATGCTCTGAGGTGGGTAGAGGAGGAGATTACTCCCTAATCTGAGCCTTGGGGATCTCCTTCGATCACTGGTCCCACACTTGCATTTACTTCATAAGATGTTCTGGGCCTTGGTGCTCCTTTGGACTGGTTCTGCAAAGGAAGGCATGTGCCACTTCTACATCACTCCATGAACCCATGTGTCTTTCCCTTTCAATGCTCTGAGAGCAGGAGCTCCTCCCCTCTTCCAGAGCTAGCCACAGCTTTCAGCTTGGCACTCCCAATCTGCATATCACAGCCCTGGGATACCAGAACTGTCTTCAGCTTGGGGTTCTGGCCACACCTGGGAATCCAAAGTGTTCCCAGGTCACCAGGAAAGTACCCAGGTGGAGTAAAGCACTGAGGCTGGCTAATGGAGCCTGCACTGTCCACATGTTTTTGCAGGGAAGCTAGGTAAGGACCCTAGGAGTGCCTTTTGGGCAGAAGGGGCTGCAGAACAGATGTTTCCCGACTCTACAGGGAAGACAGCCCTGCTCTATACCGGTTTGCTTTCAGCTGGAGCTTCACCCTTTCATAGGGAGCTGGTGATTGCTGGCGATGGGTACCTATGCCTGACCTCCACCAGAGCAAGTACACCAGACCTGCCACCTTGTGTACAAAAGCTCCTGGTTCCACGCTGGGTGAAGCCCTGTCTCTGTCTACTCCTGAGGCAGATCTCCCTGTGAGATTATATGCCCTTGGGGGCTGTGGAGTCCCGTATAACTAGGATCCCAGTGTTCTGTGGTGAGACTATGATGTCCCTCAGTCCCCTTACTAATTTCTTCCCCAGAAATTATTCAAGGCAGGGAACTAGCCTTAGCATTTGATACCTACGCAGGGTTCGTAGCCTCCTCCCTCCTCAGCCTGGGCATCAGTGTTACCTCTCTTTCCACTCACTGTGTTTTCTTTCCAAATATCTGATCACAATAGGTTGGTTTACTCAGTAACTTGGTCTCTATCAGTAGGAGCATGCTTCCCGGCTGTGTCTAGCTAGTCATCTTGTTTCTCCCTCCTCCAGACCTTTTTTAGAAAAGGAAAATATCTTGGTAAGTTCAGTAAAAACGTTTTTACTTGGTTACTTTTTCATACAACTATATATGTTGATTCTTTAAATCATCATCTTAAAACTTTGCAAGTAAGTAAAACTTTTTTTCTTTTAATGTATTAGGAAGTTATTAGTTAACTTAGAATAGACCTGAAGTAATTTCTCTTTTAAAATCAGAAATATTTTAAACATTAAAAATATAATATAAATCATTTGGGAAATGCAATTAAAACTTAAAAAGAAGTAAATTTATTTCCTGAAGATTTGTAAAGCAAGCGTATTATAAAGAGTTGCTACTTAAACAGAAAAATTTGATCTTGACAACAGTTTAGCTACTTACAAACATAAATTATATAATCAATTCATATTTTTGAAAAGAATAAAAATAGTTTTAAAAGCTCGAGCAATTTCTATCATTAGGTATTTTATATTTTATTTTCCCAACGGATGCATGTGGTGTTTATTGCCACTGTCATTTTGAAAATAAGGAAACAGAGGAGATAATATGACATGTGTGATATCATAGAAATACTATGTGTGAGAACAGATTTTCATACCTAACTGATGTCTTCAAAGGCTCTATGTACTCAAAATTCCATCTGCATCTTAATTATGGTGTTTAGATTTTAATTGTGAATTAAATCTTGGATATTCACTAAGTAAAAAAGATTCTGAACAAAGGAACTCAGTTTTCTTCCATATTAATCTTCAATTTCCTGAGTTTTGTGAAAATTAAATAATGTAGAGTTTATTGATAAGATAGTGATTGGCAGAGTATCAACCTTAAGTACTTAATTAATATTTTATTATGCTGTATTCATGCTATGTTAAAACGAGGAAGTATTATAAATAATATTTTATTAAAATATTTCTTGGTTTCTGGGAAACATGAATACTTTAATAAGTTGTAAGTCTAAATTCCTTTACAGTGTGTTTGAGTTTTTAAAATAATAAAAAGTCTTGTAAGCGTCCACCTGCTTAATAGACTGAAAGTTAAAACTTGCATACTAAACTTTGATTTAAGAAATATGCTAACAAAAAGTGAGATATTCTCTTCTGTGTTTCATAATCTTTCTCTGGAGACAATCCTAAAAGAGAAGCACCAAATACTTCAAGAAATTGTGAGAATTTAAGTTTGGTTATTAGATTTTCCACATTTTCATTAGTTTTACTCATGAGGTCCTATTATACATGATTTCTGTGTTTTCCTGGCCTTCGGTGGTATCTTCATCACAATCCAAATACATTGATCATTAAATGTTTAAATATTTGAAATCTTTATTCTGATACATCATACAAATTAATTATATAATCTTTCCTAAATTATCCAGAATGGTCACTGAAGTTCTAAATTTTCCTTGGTAGAATCTGGTCAGGTTTTTGATTATTTAGTTCGTTTGGCACTACATCCCTAGGATTTATTGAAACCCTAGTAACTGCTAATATTTAAATGAAAAGACCACAAAGAATACAAATAATCAGGCACTGATATTCTTGTCCCTACCCCTCACCTTATCTATACCATCCCTGAACAAAGCAAATTAAGAAGTAAATACCAAGGTAAAAAAAAAAAAAGATAAATAAATAATGGCTTCATAAAGCCCTAGCAAAAGTTTTCAGTTTTGGCTCATCTTAGAAATAGTTAATACAATTCTTCTCTCTCTATGCTGATCCAACTCCAGATGGGCATTCCTCATCTCCAAACTTCAACTTCCTCCCTTCCTCTCTGCTCTCTCTTCTTTGTCTGTAGCATCTGAACCATCCCCTTTTCTTTTTCATGGACTGGCTTGTTCTAAACCTACCCTATTCCTTGGATATTAAAATAATATCTTAGAGTGTAGTTAAAAATAATGACCAAATATTCTTTTTTTTTAATTAAAATCTTGTTTACTATCACATTTGCATAAACTAGTTGTGGTAAGGAAAGACTGAAAGTTCACTGAAGGATTTACGGTTGCTTTATCAACTCTTACTTTGGATGCCCTAATCTCCATCAATTAGTTTATATCCTTATAGGTCCTGGAGATGTGAAGATGTGAAAACTTGGTTAGAAAAAAGCAGAAATAATTGATTTTCCAAATGCTGTTTAGTATGTGATCAAAATTTGACCATGGATGGATATTAGATAAGTCCAAGAATAAGACAATTTATTTTAGCAGCTATGTCTGATGTCATTCTCTCAAACTGAATGATCCAAAATTCAGTCTGTTAAACAGTCTAATTGCTGGTTTTCTAACCATATCAAGCTACTTAATCTGTTATGCCATTCAAAACTATCAATGAGCAAATGAATGTGAAGAATTAATTTGTACATTAATTCTATAATTTGTACATTAATTCTATCCTATGAAGTCAACCACCTCATCACCCATCAACCCTTTTTAAATGAAATTGCTAGTGATCACTTCTTCTTATGCATCTATTACAATGTTTTTTATCACAAAACACTATTGGAAAACTGGCAAATATTAATTATTTTCCATCATGAAATGCAGTGTGGGTAAATTATACAAATTATTCTTACCAATTACACTAGTATTATGCTAAATATTACTTACATTATTAAAATAAAATAATTATGAAAGAAGTCATTTTGGATTACAATGGTATTTTGTAGGGCTTCCTAACAAAAGCAGTCATTACCCATATATTAAATGTTGTCTTAGACTATGGCGTAGGTCAAGGGTCAAGTTTTAGTTAATTCTGAAATTTCAATGACTTGCAGACAGAGCCATATGATTTTTTTTTTTTTTTTTTTGAGAGTCAGTCTCACTCTGTCACCCAGTCTGGAGTGCAGTGGCATGATCTTGACTCACTCCAACCTTCACCTCCCGGGTTCAAGTGATTCTCTTGCCTCAGCTCCCCAGGTAGCTGGGACTACAGGCATCTGCCAACACACCTGGCTATTTTTTGTATTTTTAATAGAGATGGTGTTTCACCATATTGGCCATGCTGGTCTTGAACTCCTGATCTTGTGATCCACCTACCTTGGCCACCCAAATTGCTGAGATTACAGATGTGAAACACATGCCTGGCCCATATGACCTTTTATACTACATTATTGTACTGACTAGATTTCATCATGAGCCTTGAATTTAAGTCATACTCTCTCCCAGGTAAATCCCTATAACTTTATTGGGCTTCCAATTGCAGCCAACTACTAAACATTTTGTTACCATGGAGTGTTTATTTCGTAGTTACAAATTGAACATATAATTTGTCTCCACTAATGTTGAATTTCCCAGGACAATATCATTTGGGCTGTAGTCATCTAAAATTTACTTTGACTATGGCAGAAAGGTTCTTGTGGGAATCCTTGATTGACATTGGAACTATTGGACACAAGTACATGTGTTATTGCCTCTAAACTGACATTAGTTTCTAAATTCCAAGTATTTTTTTTACCTCAGCACCTCAGCAGTTACCCTTATATACAATATAATAATTATATATAATGTATATTATATATAAATATATATTTATATAATATATATTATATACATTATATTAATATGTAATATATAATATTAATATATATTAATATTATATATAAATAATATATTTAATATATATAAGCTATATATATGTTAATATATATATATAAGTAAGACACACAATACTCCGATGAGTTGGATCACAGCAGATATTTTGATACAACGGGTAATTTGGTCTTAAAGCAATTTTGTATTCCTCTGTAATAGAAGCAGTTACTACAAAATCCCAATAACAATTTGTCAAACGTTTTTTAAATGACGTATACTTTGAAGTGACTACAACAAACTTGTCCAAAATCCCAGTGGTTTTCCCTGGATAAGAGTAAGAACATTTAAGACATTTCCAAATTTTTCAGACTCTTCCAAAATTATTTGAGCATGTGAAGCGTTAATGTTGGTTTGTGTATTTTTGAAGCTCTGAGAAAGCTTGCTTTTAGAAAAAAAGATAATTAAATTTGACTGTTTTCCTTTTAACTTTGTGAATAAGTGCTAGTAATGTGGCATGAAAAACTAAACAAGCCAATCAATCAGTGCACCTCTTGATTGATTTTGGAGCGGACCTAGAGAGTAACTTAACCTTGGTTTCCTGAATAATGTCTATATGACCTTTGCTCAAGTGATGACAAGAAATGTAATCATTTTTTTTCTGAACTTTACCATATCTGGATTAATTAGCCTTACTCTGGTGATCTAGAATTGATAAGTATTTGTAATTATGACTTAGCTTGGTCTTCAGATTGAGATATCAATACTGTGTAACAAATAACAGTACTTGCACATTGAATCAAATCTATATGTATTTTTCACTAGGTTATGGTAATTAACAGGACAAATTAAATATTCTTATAGGGCATATGAATACATGTTGGAGCTTATTCCAAGTAAATGCAAATTGGTTTTATCTCTCTTCTAGCTAGAGTTAAACAGAAGTTAAGAACCAAACCAATAAAAGTATGAAAATCTTACTCATTTTGTGGCATGTGTTGAATTTCTACCATATAGGGTACAGCTGAGGCTTTTGGTGGCACCACTGCACCAGTTGACTTTCAGAATTTGTCCATTTCCTGACATGCATACTGAATTATTAAACAAGTGATATTAGGGTTCTAATATACTTACACACAAAAGACCTTTTATTAATTCAAACATCTGTATTCCTTAGAAATCTGATATTGTTTTATATTAAGCACTTGCATATGTTTAGATGATTCTATATTATTCACGATGTATTGCCCAAATAAAACAGGCAAAAAATAGATTTGTACAACTCTCCTTTTCCTATATTTTGGGTAAGTGAAAACTCTCCCATTCAGACAATACATATATTCCAATAATAAATTCTGGCAATTAGCAGGCAACAAAAATAAACAACTTTTGTTCATAAATTTCTACTTGAGCCTTATGTTCACCTGCGTATCTCTTATAATTGCATCACCATAACCTAGTGTGAGAATGTAGTAAGAAGACCCACACTAGATTCTGTTGCCTTGATCTTGTACTTCTCAGACTCCAGACTGTGAGAGAATAAATTTCTGTTCTTTATAAATTACTTAGTCTGTGATATTTTATTATAATACCACAAAATGTACTAAGACAATCAACGGCCAGCAATCCTAATAAATTTTCTTTACCAGACCCAGGCCATTTTACCCATCCTTGGATAAATTACCTCCAGTCTCCTACTGGGATTTATTAAGAGACACTACCCCTTTTGTCATGCAGAATCCTAATCCTTTCCTGTGTTAATTGACAGAGACTGTTATAGGATTATAGATTCTAGTTCTCTGTAATAATCATTTTTTTAAAAAAATATTAAGTATTGAATAAATTAAGCGAACTTTTCATAGTCCTTTTCCAGACAAATAGTTGGTAGAGCAGCTAGATGATCTAATTTCTTATAATGATCTGTGAAAATTTTAGTAGCTATTTCATCCATTTCTTCCTTTTTAAAATATTTTAATTGACCTTATGAAGACTTCCACAGGGATAAACAGTCTTGTGATTTTTCACCCTTTTTTCTTATTGCTCTCTTTCTTGGTATAATCCTGAAATCTCTCAATTATTTAGCTCCATGCTGGAGCCTGAAGTTTATAGCAGCTTCATACAGATCATCTTTTCTCTCTAAGAATAAAGACACATAAGGGACCCAAACTATTAATGTTCTTTATTATTAGAGCATCAATCATTACCTAATAAGAATCATAGGATTAGTGGAAGTCATAATATCAATCCAGAAGTAATTTTGCAGCTACCAGCTGTTTATCAATCAGCTTCAGTTTTACCAGAACATACTTTAAAAAGCAATACCAAAACAAATGGCAAACACATCCACAGCCACAGCCACCCACCTCCCTCCACAAGCACAAAATAGTGTATTGTTCGTGGACTTATTTTTTTATCACACACACACACACACACACACACACACAATGTAATACATTTAGATGTTCATCCAAATCTAGATCCATGAATTTTAGGTCTCATTTATAATTTTCTGCTTGTCAGTGGATGCAGTACTTGTGCAACTTAAGCTCAGAAATGACTGGTAAGTTAACCTGAAGACAGTGATTTCTCTCTCCCTCACTTTTATTTCTGTCAAACCATGTCTTAGACATTGTTATTTACATTATATTGTCAGGGATAGTTTAAAATGTCCCATCCTTATTGCCGTACATTTCATAGGTTTGAGTATTTTAAAAGTCACACAAGTTGTACAGAGCATCCTTACATAAGGCTTAATGTATAACCAAAGGAAAATAAAGTACAAAAAAGAATTGAGGAATCCAAGGGAACTCCAGGTACAAGCTCCCAGCATTCTTATTGAAACAGAGGTGATTTCTATCTTCAAATTCAAGCACCAAGAATTTTATAATAAATATTACCTTCAGAAAAACTCAATACAAAATGTCTCTGTGAGGTTTTTATGTTTTTCTGGTCACCTAGTTAAGCTACACTACATGTCAATTGAAAATCATCAGTAAAACACAAGACCTGCAGTTCCTGGTGGCCAAGAGCAATGCCCAGTCAAAAGCACAACTATAACCTATCAATATTTTTAGGTTATGTCCTGGGGCCGATATATATTTCCTCTTGGTTGAAAATGAGAAGAATAACTTATTTGTTTAGTACTCCTTATGTAGCAGATACTATGCTAAGGGCTTTGCACTTATCTCTGCTTTTAGAAAAGTAACTATTAGTTTCATTTTACAGATGATGGCACTAAGGTTCAAAAACAGACTGGTAGAAGCTTAACCCAGGCCACCTAGCTAGTTAAGTGGCCCAGCTAGTCTTGATATCACATGTGGCCCATTTGATCCCCAGTTCATCTGAAAGCACATGAAACACATTCTAAGGATGCTTAGAAGAACATCACTGAACAAACATCAATCTGACATGCAAGACTCTTGGTTCTCAAGGAAAAATAAGATTATGCTTAGCAAATTTTGCTTTTTAAATAGAAAAAAGAGTTCAAGACCAATTGAAGAGATACTAAATAATGATTGAAATGAAAAAGAACTTTTCATGGCCCATGTGTGACTGAGTATACAGAGATTTTTTTTTATACACTGTAAGATGAACTTAATTACATTTTAACTCCATATTTTAAGAATAACAAAAAATTAATAAAATAGTAAAAAATAAACAGCCCCTAGAAGTTGAGAAGTCACCAGGGGAGGTTCAGACTTTAACGGATGCATCATAAATGCCTTCTGACATATAGATAGAGTTTTCCCAGTCCACCTGTAAATTCACTCTATCTTCAACAAAAATGCTTAAAAAAGCTGTATTAAAACCAAAGACAGTCTGTTTATCTGAACACAGTATAAAAGTGAATAAACAATCTGAATATAAATAATATTGGAAATAAACTGAAGCAGTGATAGTTTTCATAATATAAATAGGATGCCTGCAAATAAGAAAAAGCTAAACAACCAAATTTGGATAAGAATAAAAAAAAAATTGATAGGTTATTAATTCAAGAGGAATCTTGAATAGCCAATAGGCAGAATGAAAGATGCTTATGATCATCATTGCAAATATGTGAAATAAAAATAAAATAACTGATAACAATTTCCCCTATTTGAATAAATTTAAAAAGTTTGAGAGTAAAATCTTTGTCAGGATTTGAAGACAACCAGAATTTTAAATACCCCTAATATAAAGGTAGAAATTGTTGTCACTAATTTGGACCAAAACGTGACATTTTCTAGTAAACTAAAAACATTTATAATAAATTATTCTGCAATTCAACTGCTGGGCATATGCACTAGAGCAGAATTTTTCAAAATTTAATGGCGACTTAACACTAAGAAAGATATTTCATACTGTTGAGATTATAAATACACACACTTTTGTAAGCATTTGTGTCCATGTCCATATAAGCAAAATAATAATAAAATAATATTTCTTACAATATTTATGTGCATAAATTTACCTCAATGATTTGAGATGAACGATGAAACTAATGCATTCTGTTTAAATCTTCCTGATCCTTTCTGTTGCCAGTGAAAAAACAATATCCAAAAGTATGGCACATTGGCATTCTGAGTAATTTGAGCTGAAGGACATTGGAAGGACCTCAAAAACAAAATCTCCTACTGACCTTTCCAAGGCATCATTCTCCTACTTTGTTTTTTCTCTTGTGGCAGACCATTAAATCCGGAATTCCTCTTCCCGAAGGCCTGTCATTCAAACCAAAAATATTACTCTAAATTTCCTCCACTTTTCTGTATAGGAGCTGGCCATAAAGAAATTCTCTGACCTACTTTGTCTAATCGTATTGTAAAATCCTCATTCCATTTTTTGAAAAAAAGATCTAGCCCTGTCTCCAGGAAGAAGGAATATCACACAGAAAGACCAAGAAGAATCTGGACAGGCCTTACAGATCACGCTTTTTTGATGCATTTCTACGTGGCTGTCTATTGAACCTAAGCGTAACAATAGACAGTTATCCCTGAGTCTTTGGGTCTTCCTTTCTGATCTGTGTCACATAACATTTTATTAAATAAGTCTGTTATACTTTCCTCTTTTTAACCTGTCTTTTGTTGTAAGAGTGTCTGCTGTAATCCCAATGATGAAAATAGGTATGACACCCTTTCCACTTCTACAGTTCTAATCTATCGCATTACACTCACAAATATATGGCATAACTCTCCAAAATACCCTGAAGGGTTGTACTGAAGTGTTGTAGCTCTCAGATTGAAAAATACTGTTCTGTACATATGAATAAGAGCCTATGTTCTTGTACATGTGTAACAAGAGGCACATACAAGAATATTTGAAAGAATACTGTTTGTTATTCTAAAATGGGAAAAAATAATATACTATACAGTAAGGAAGATATACTATCTGGAGCTAAACTTCATATAACAATAGATATGAATTTCACATACGTAAGTTTCAGCAAAAAGTCAAGTTGCAGAAGTAAATTGAAAATGTAATTCCATTTATAATTTCTAAACATATGAAACCAATTATTAATTTTTGTGTGTGCATGAAATGGAGACAAAGATAAAGGGCTGTATAAAAAAATAAAGGAGAGCTAGAATCAATATTTGATACCTTGGTTGCTATTGGCTGCCATCACATAAAGGGCATATAGGTGGTTTAGAAGGTAAGTATTCTCTTGTTATATTTTGAGGTAATCAATATATTGATGTCACTTTTAAATTTACTTTCTACATTGAATTACATGTTTAAACTTTTATATTTAATACTGAATAAAATAATTTAAATATGTAATTTTAGATATGTAGATATGTATAATTTTTTAATTATAAGAAATACAAGATCTAAAAGGGGATGTTTCTACCTAGTAGGATATCATATGCTAAGTACACAAGTACTCTCGCTCTGAGCATTAAAAGCATCTTGGCCTCAACATTAGACTATTTTGACTTCTGTTTATTTTTTCAGCAAAATAAATTATTTATTTATTTTGTCCTTTTTGGAAGGAGGGAAATATATCTTCCTTTTTGAAGGTATACTTTTTCAAAAATGTACCTTTATATATTTCTGAAGAAATTAACATTTTTCTTCTGATACATATTATACTATGGTAAAATATTTGGAGGCAAATAAGGATAGAGAAAATTGTTTTTCTTATATTTATATAACCACAGTAATAAGCATTTTTATTTATTTATAATTTTCCATAATCTTTAACTATACTAACTCATCTAATTCTAAAAACTCCATGAGATGGATTTTATCCTTATTATACAGAGGAGGAAAAATTGAGGCACAGAAGAGTTCAGTATCCTACTCAAATACACAGAGCAAGTAAATTGTGAAAGCATGGCTTTAGTGACTTCCATTTTTTTTTCTTTTTGAAAGAAAAATTATAGCACTTAATTCTCACCAGAGCTTTGACTATAAGTTGCTAATATAAAGTTAGGAGCAATTGTAATTAAACTGTCTCATTGGAATTTGTAAACAAATCATATACCTCAGTTGGTTAAATATGACCTACCTGTTATTAAATATCCCTTTAGGCTGTCCCCTATACACACACCCCTTATTTGACACTAATTATATACATGTATGACTTTTCTTATTCTGTCACATACAGTATTCTATGTGTATCATATATTTATATACATGAATGTTTTTTCCTAATAAAATAATAAACCCTTTTATGTAACTACTTTATACATTTATAGTGTGCCTGTGCTGATGTATTTCATATAGTATTTTTTTAAAGTTTCTTTAATGCCGTATGTCCAAATTAAATTAATTTTTTTTCACAAATTTTTCAGTGGCTCAGCTAATAGCATGGAAAGATTGCAAATACCAGTAAGCATATACTTGATAATACAAGGTTATCCCAAAACTATAAACTCAGAGCTGGGCTGTAGGAATATAAAGTCAAATATAAATATTTCAGCAGAGAAAAAATATAATGCCCTGTGAAAACACAACTAGAAAAATAGACATGTTGTGTCTTGGATATTTGCATGTGAACACGAAATGACAGATTTCTCCCCCAAAATTTCCTGTCATCTAAAACATAAAGTGAAATGTACTTTGTGCATAGCATCTGTGATTCAAATTAGTTTCACTATCATTTTTTTGTCAATTGTGTTTTATGTTTGTCTGAATGTCTATTGGAGATAACTGTTGTGGAAAAAAGAGAAGAGAAACCTAATGACTCAAAGCTATTTGACATTTGTTGTTCCATACTTGTGTACTTATGATCTGCCCTTTCACAAAATGATAAAGTTCTTAAAAAAAATACTCTGCTACTTTGGAAGTTTTGCTGTCTTTAAATATTTTAAAAACCATTTTATTAAAAAAAAATTTGAAGAGAAAAAAAGATACCATGTTGAGTAAAAGAAGTGGTTCTTAATGTAACTCAATTTTAGGATACTCTTTCACAAACCAAATTTCTACCGTCTCAAATACTTTAAATATAAAGTGAGAGGTCCCCCTCTCTATCATAAATATACTGAAAAAAACAATTAAAATTTGAAGCACTACTACTCAGTGTCCTTGTGTTGAGCTGTGATCTTAAATAAAAAATTATATAGGTTAATAGATAGCATATGTTTAATACAAGAGAGTAAGATGTTCATAAACAAGTATCTTACTCTGTCATTTGGCCTTTATTGGAGCAGATTCTGGAAGCTTTACTTTATGATTGGTGTCCCCAAATCCAGAGGCACTTGGTTTTCCAAAGTGTTTTGGCGGAATAGTCACTAGATTGTGCTAGCTATAGGCTCATTAGATAAACTTTTGAAATGAGAATTCCCTGATCCCCATTTCAGGACATGTGACAGGAGTGTGGCTCCTCTGCTGGGTAGCCCTACTGCTCAAACCCCTTGAGGGACAGGGAGCACACTGGTGGCCAGGTGCAGAAGCCAGGGTGATCTTTTTGTACTCCTGCCCTGTGTCTAGGGGTGTGTGCCTGCAACACCAATGTTACAATGCTCTTAGCCTCCAGGTCCACAGAGGGCTTTAATTGTCAACCAGCTCAATGGACCCCCTGACATTTTGCAAGGGCAGAGGGCGAGTGACAGCTTTCTGTATCCAAAGCTCTTGTCCAGCGTCCTGGAAGAATCTGTTCAGACATGGGCTTGAAGGATAAATGCAAGGTTTTATCGAGAGGTGGAGGTGGCTGTCAGTGGGGTGCATGGGGAACTAAAAGGGAGTTGGAGTGGAAAGATGATCTGGCAATCTAGCAGCCAAACTCTTCACAGCAATCCAAACTCCTCTCCTTGTTCAGACTTTCTTCCTCTTCTCTCTTCATCTGCATGTTGTTCTGCCATTTGTCTGCTTGCCTCTTGCTAGTATGCTTCTGGAATCTGGGGTTCAGGGTTTATATAGATAGAGGATAGGGGGCATTTTGGGGCAAAAGGGAACTTTTAGGGCACAAAGACAGGAATATCTGTCCTCATTTAGGACCTAGTGTCTTCAGCCTTGAGGGTGAGGCCTTGGGGCCTTTGCCAGGGAACTACCCTCTTCAACCCCGTGTTTCCCTGTCTCCTGTCCATATCACTTTACATTTTATTTATCTTTATGTGGATTTACCTATTTCGGTTCTACCTCATCCTGCCTCCTGAAGTACTTGAACCCTACAATTCCTGATCCTTTCTGGAGTTCTTCATTGGGAATTGTCTAGATTCATAGGCATCCATGGTAGCCAGAATTCAGGTTTCATCTTTTTCTACTATTCTAGATGAGTTACAAATTCTTTCTTCTAATTTTATCCTTCAAAAATTGTGTTGATATTTCTCATCAGCTATTGTTTCCTTCAATACTCTGTGCTTTATGGTAAAATTCAGGGGAAAAAAAGGAAGATACATGTATTAGTTTTTCATGTTTCACTAGACATTTCTACATGTTACTACATATTACCTTTATCAATGAGCTATAACTCTGAAAATCAGAAAAGTGCCATAATGATTTTTAGTACTACACAGAATAATACAACATAATAAAGTTTAGTTTTTCTATCTTGATGTAAGAGATATAAGAAAAGAAAGAATGAACATTTTAGAAGTCTTCATTTCTTTAAATATTGAATTATCCTATTAAATATCAGTGTGTGGTACTTCCTGGCTGAAATTCTAACACCCACCAGTATTGTTGGAAGTAAAACCTTTAAAATAAGTTTTCTCTTTTGTTTGTTTATTTATTTATTTATTTTATTTATTTTTGTTTTAGACAGAATCTGGCTTTGTCAAGTGCAGTGGCATGATCTCAGCTCACTGCAACCTCTGCCTCCCTTGTTCAAGTGATTCTCCTGCCTCATCCTCCCAATTAGCTGGGACTACAAGGGCATGCCATTACACCCAGCTAATTTTTGTATTTTTAGTAGATATGGGGTTTCATCATGTTGGCCAAGCTGGTCACAAACTCCTGACCTTGAGTGATCCTCCTGAGTTGGCCTCCCAAATTGCTGGTATTACAAGCACAAGCCAAAGCACCTGGCCAAATTCTCTTTATAATGGGAGAATTTTTAAAAATTGTTTTCTTTTTCATTTTAAAGGGCTGTACGGCATTCACAGACATGTCATTGCTTAAGAATAAAAAATGCTGTACTTGGAGTTTAATTGAATCACTGTAACATATTCAAGTTGCAGTATTCACGACCAATAACGTTCACATTATTTACTCTGAAAGTAACATAAAAACCTCCCTCGCTGCTCTATATTCAAGCAGAAAATCAGTTATTTCAATATCACCAAAAGTACACTATGACTATTCATATTAATTATAGTTGAATATCCTGTTACTGACTATAAATAATTCAAATTGTAAATAAAAATGAATTTGTTTAGAACTATAATTTATATGAAAATGGACTCCTGGAAGTAGTGGCCTGGAAAAAAATTTAAAAATCATATTTCTGAGAATAAGTTGATATATAAGATTACTTTTTAGGTGAGATTTGCCAAAAATTCTATACTATTTAATTACTGGGATATTAGCATCTTCATTTTATATAGAATTGCTAAAACTACCCCATTCTTTTACTAAAACTGACATAGAATTTTTGATCCCCTATCAAACATTCTAAACAATTAACAGAACATATTAACTTATTTTCAGTTTTTAGCTACTAACACTGATGTCAACACTATCGAAAATCATCACATAATCAGTGTTCTGTGAAATAAAGTCAAATGCATCATTAAACGTGTTGATCAGCAACTCTTAGTGTGAACTGAGAGCAGTTTGACAGGAGAAAGACCAGCTGCTTTCTCAGAGAGAGAGAGCGAGAGAGATACAGAGAGTGAAAGAGAGACACAAAGAGAGATTAAGAGAGTGAAAGAGAGAGAGAGAACAAAGTAGGTTCATTCATTGAACATATAGCTATCCCAGGAGGATTCTAAAAACATAATATGTAAATATCCTAATGCTTATAAATATTCTAATATAATTAGCTTTACAGTAGTACATATAAAATGTAATTTTAGATCAAAGATGATTTGTATTAACCCAATAAATTCATTAGTATGCAATTTTAACCTCATCCTCAGAGTCTCACCTTGTTATACACTTGCTTCTTGAAGTTAATCACCCAAGATTCACTAGCTTGAAATTCTGCTACTCATTTACGTCACCCTTTTGAATTCTCACTTGAGAGGTGATATTTCATTCTTATTGCTTTGTCAATCTGGAACCTTTTCTGAAACAAATTAAATTAAAATTAAAAACCCTTATTGAATAAAATAATTTATGGTGTATTAATTAGTTTCAAATTTATATTAAACTCTGTTTATCTTTTGCAAATATTAATTATAATTGAACTCCTTGTTCCACAAGATTTTAAAAATCAAAATTATCCCTGTACTTTAAAATCAGAACAGAAAAGAGAAATGTTAACCATATATTACTGTATGAAATCAAATTGTACATATGGGGGAAAAATTATGCTAGTGTCCTTTGTGAATCAGCCATATCTAACATTAAAATAATTTCTGAAATTTAAATGTAGTGTTTCATCCAATGCAATTGTATCATATATTGATGTTCAAACTTTTCTCAAATATTAACCTTAATTGGTACTTTGTCTGGCAAAGACAATGTTGGGAATTCACAAAATTATTTTCTATTTCCCCTCACCATACAGAAAACTACATTTTCTACACTTAATGACTCTCAGGCAGGACCATGTGATAGAGTTCTGAACATTTGAATGTGGATATACATGATATATGACCATTCTAAGCTCTAAAATCTCCATGAAATTATCTATAACAAAAGATAATGGATTTGGATCATAATCTCATAAAGCACAATTGCAAACCCTGCAATCCCAAATGTTGAAATAATAAATTATCAAAATGCCTAAAGTCTAAATCCCTAATGTTAAAGTCCCCAAAATCATAATCATAAGATAGTTGCATCATGGCTGGTAGAACTGTTACCTTGTTATTGTCTTTATTTAGAAATTAAGTATGGTGTAAGGAGATGTACATGGGTTCCTAATTGACAAGGGGTAGATTTGTGACCTAAATTTAGGTGTCAGTTTGACTAGATTAAACATGGTAATGCATTATTTTGGACATATCTGTTAGAATGTTCCAGAAGAGATCAGTGTGTGAGTCTGAGTAGACAAAGTGAGGAAAACCTGCCCTCAATATTGGTGGAAACCATTTAATCAGCTCGGGACCCAGAGAGAGTAGGTACAGAAAGGCAGTTGGTTCCTCTCTGAAAACCGGGGTAGAGTTTTCTTTTGCTTCTTTGAACATCAGAACTCTAAGATTTTCAGATTTTGTACTCCAGGACTTACACCAGAGGCCCCCAGGTCCTGAGGTTTATAGCCTCAGTCTGAGAGTTATACCATCTGCTTCTCTGGTTTTCATGTAAACGTATTGACAGTTCCTCAGTAAATGAAGATATGTTCTTTTTGTACATCTGTATCGGTAAAGTTTCTCGAGCTCTCAATTCTTTGGGTAACTGCATATACAGTGTTGACTCATTGTGATTTTTAATCCATCTTCTCAAAGATTTAGGTTGCCCATAACAGTATTTTAGATGACAGTTATAAGCTGAGTGTACACAAGCACCAACCATACTGATTTGTGCTTATACATTTTGCTTTTGACCTATTTTTTATGTATACATTTCATCTGCTTATAACTTGTATACACATGAGTCATTAGTATAGTTAGTGTTTATGCTTGCAAAAATACATCATTATTGCCTATATTATCTTCAAATTGGCCTATGAAATGTGCTGTCATTGTTTTAATGTTTGTCAAATAAATTTGTTTTAAATATATAAAAACAACTTATAAAATAATTTTGAAACTATTTTTTCAAGAATTATATTTTTTAGAATTTGTTTTTTTACTATTGTGATTTTTGAGTTTCTTTAGACTTTGGGGATGTTGATATTCTTAGGTTTCAACATTTGAGATTACGGTGTAAGGTGTTTGGAATTATATCTTGCAGGGTTATTGTTGGCTTGTGATTATAGCAGGGTAATTGATGCGGTTTGGAAGTGTGTCTCCTCCAAATCTCATGTTGAAAGGTGAACCCAATGTTGGAGCTTGGCCTTGTGGGAAGTGTTTGGGTCATGGGGCAAATCCCTCATGAATGTCTTGGGACCCTCCTCAGAGTAATGAGTGAGTTCTGACTCGTTTAGTTACTACTAAATCTGATTGTTAAAAGAGCCTGGCACCTCTTACTTTCTCTCTCACCATGTGACATCCCTGCCTCCCCTTCACTTTCTCCTAAGAGTAAATGCTTCCTGAGGCCTCACTAGAAGCTGAGCAGATACTGGTTTTATTCTTCATAACCTACAGAACTATGAGCCAAATAAACATATTTATTTTATAAATTATCCAGTCCTTGCTATTCCTTTATAGTAACGCAAAACATACAAATAGAGTAACCTTAACGCTAAGTGATGATAATGACAAATTGAAGGCTGGAAGAGATCTTGTGAATGGCTGCCTGTGGAAGAGCACTCTTTTTGTATTCCCCCCTAACCACCACCAGCTCCAATGTACTGTGAGCTTATTAAGTAATAAGTGTTCATTGTACAAAGAATATTGAAATACCTGGTTTTATCAGGTAGAATAGGTAGCATTAAATACTAGAATATGAGGTTTCTAATTAGAACATATTCAGACAGCACTTTGCTGAATGATAGTATAATTGAATAGCAACACAAAAATATTAGTAATAATAATAGTAATAAACTTGTGAATAACATTAACCTTTGCTTGAAATTTATTAGAAATTTCTGAAATAGGTAAAATATATCTTTCTTTAATCAGTAGAAAAACCTAAAGGGCAAGATCATATTTTAAAATATAGCAAAAATACTACTCCTAAAAAAGTGGCATTAACATATTTATATATTTTATATATAGTGACATATATATACCCACTAAATTATCATAGTGCAATAGTATTTTAATATGTAAATAATAAAATATACATACATTAAATGCTCTATGTGCATTGTTATATACATATATTAAATGCCCTATATAACAATATGTATATAAAAATGATAATGTATGTAATTGCCCTCCAGACTTGCAAAGTCTTTGTACATATTATCTGTTCTATCTGATCTTCATTTCCTATCAACTTGGTCTGCCAATATTGTAATCATTATTCAAAGTTAACCTCAATTATCATTTACTTTTTTGTTACTTTTTTTGTTACTTCTAGAGTCCTCTTGTCCCTTCATGGTCTTGCCATATTTTTCTTAAGGAAACATTAGATTAAAATGCCATTGTTTCCTAATGATTTTTGTCATTTTGATTTTTCCTAACTCTTTCTTTTTAATTGCTCAAGGGAGAGCTTAAGTATCCAGGTATTCCAATTCAATAATGGGATATTGACTTCTGAAACTTTTATTAGATACTGATAACCTTGTGATGTACTGATAAAAGGGAAAATAAATAGTAGATCTAAAGACTAATACTACACACAGGGTGACTCTGCTCATGTTAGAATATAAATTTAAAGTGAAAGAGGTAGAAACTATTCATAAATTATTTTAAAGTATTTATAATATTATGTCTTACTTCTCAATCATCATTACTTAATATTGTTTTTTACAACATATTATTGCGAAATTAAATGTATTTCATTACCCATAACCTTGTATAAGTTTTAAATTGTATTTCATCCCTTTTTATCCTAATATGTCTCTGTGACATTAAGTGGGCCTGTAATATAGACTTAATTTTAAAGAAGTATGTGTCCATCTTCCTTCCTCTTCCAAAATTAATTGAGTTATATTTCCCTATAAGTCTTACAACTTTTACAAGCATGTTGCTTAAAACAACAGATACAAAATTGATCACTAGGAAACATAATAGGTATCAGGTATAAAGCTGTAAGACAAAATTCAAATTCCCAGTTGCTAATACCAATAATCTTTATCTTAGTAAAACAAATCAATGAAAAACATAATTTTCCAAAAGTGAAAATTACATTTAAAAAAGTTGTGAATAGCATTTCGAAGTATCTGAGTTGTAAGATCAAGAGTTTTTTTTTTTTCCTTGCAAGCCATTATAATATAAACACAAATTATTTTTAAAATGCAATAAAATTGACATATGCAAAATATAACCCTAACTTTTTAAATACTAACTGTAAAGACATAAGCTACACTATAAAAATACAGAAAAATTCAGTGAATGTGCTGTGTTCACTTAAGAATGTTGCATTCTGCTGTTGTTTGATAGAGTATTCTGTAAATATAATAGTCTTATTCAGGTCACCCAGATCCTTATGCTTTCCTGCCTATATGTTTTCTTTTTCAATTACTGTGTGAAGAGTGTTGAAATCTAAATGTATATTATATTGTGGATTTATACATTTCTATTTTCCAATATATTTTTTACAAGTATGGTTATTTTTCTTTTAGCACATTAAAAATGTCATTGCACTATCTTTTTGCTGGCATGAGTTCTGGTAACAATTCTGCTTTAATTTTTATCTTTGATTATGTTGGATTTGCATGATTTTGTCACTAATATTGAAAAATCATTTGCCATTATTTCTTCAGAATTTCTTCTGCTCTTTCTCATTTTCTCCTTTTTTCTGGGATTCTGAGTAGAAATGTTTGGTATCATCCCATATATATTGTATGATTTTACTGTTATTTAATTCTTTTTTTCCCTTTGTTTTTGATTGATTTTCTAATGACCTGTCTTCACATTAACTAATTATTTTATTTGCTGTGTTGAGATTACTGGTGAATCTATCAGAGGCATTCTTTTTGTTTCTACAGCTTCTATTTGTTATATTTTAATGTTTCCATCTATCTATTAAAATAAACATTTTATATTGTTTATAATGCTTTTCCATTATAGCCCTATATTAGATTGGTCATATTTATTTTAAATTTACCGTCTGATTGTATGAACATCCATGTCACATTATTGTGTTGTTCTGATGACTGTTTTTAATCTTCAAACTGTTTCCTTTTTTTTTTTTTTTTTTTTTGCATGCCTTGTAATTTTTGTTGTTGAATGCTGGGCATGTTATATAGCACAGAAGGTACTGAGTCAAATATTTGTTGTAGTTGGGGATGAGCACACTTTTCCTTCCTCTACTCTTGAGTTTGGGGTTTTGCATTAGTCTGATAAGAAATAGGGCAGAGTTTGAAATTTATCTTTTCTATAGTTACCTTCCATGAACTTGAAGGCTCAAACTCTTCAGAAATTATTTTCATCTATTGTATGGGCCGATTTGCAAGATATATTTTCTCAATATCTACTCCACACTTGACTTTAAGCTCCCATGCTTTGCTTTAGGTCTTCCCTTTGTACTTCTCCCCAGAAGGAATCTACTTCCTGGAGCTCTTCATATTATACTCCATTATTATTTTTATTTTACACCTATTATCGTGGTCATGGAGAGCTGGGGAAGACTAATGCTTTCTAATGTTTTAACTAAGCCTCTTTCTTACATAGGCACTGCAAATTTAGTTCCATTCATGTCACTCAAATTTAATGTGATTATTTATATAATGGGACTAAAATATACCATCCTGCTGTTTTCTATTTGTTTCTTCTGTTCTTTTTCCATATGATTTTCAGTGTTTTTTATTACCTGTTAATTATTCTGTTTTTTTTTTTTATTTTTTCTCACTTTTAACTATTATTTAATTTCTTTAGTGGTTATCCTATTTTTACAATACAGATTTTTAATTAAAAACACTATATCCCCAAGTAATATTTCAATACTTCATGTATGGTGGAAGGATTTTCAAATGCCTATTATTGCATATTTTTCATTTCTTTCTCCCAATTTTTGTAATTTTTAATGACATTACTTTTATATTTGGTTTATAAAATATATTATTATTATTTTTGCTTTATATGGTTAACTAGAAGTAATTAAAAATGAAAAACATATTTTTTATCTTTCTAACATTCTTCTTTGCTTTTAATGGATCTATATTTCTGTCTGGTCTGATATTTCTCTAATGAAAGTAATTTATTTAATAATTTTTATAGTGTATTGTTTTTTGCCTGAGAAAGACTGACTCTTTTTCGATTTTGAGACATACTTTGTAGATCAAATGCCATTGTGTTTTGGGGTTGCATGGTTTTTTATTGTTAGTTTTATTTCTATGTATTTAATATAGATTATCTTCAAGATTTCCCGTTTCTCTTTGGTCTTCATGCACTTAAATATTATGTGGATTATTTTTCTTTTCTTGTTGTTACTTAGTTTGGTTCAGTTTGACATTTCTCCTGCTTGGTGTTCTCTGAGCTTCTTGAATTTATGGATGTCTGTCAATAATTGCAGAAATTTCCCAATTATCAGTTTTTTAATATTTATCTTATTCTATATCATCCCTCTTTTCTCCTGGCATTCAATGGGTCCTTTTTCACAAGATTATTTGATATTTTTTCTCAGCTATCTGATGTTATTGAAGGAATTTCTATTGACTTATATTCAAAGTCACTGGTTATGTCTTCAGTTGTTATGGATTAGTTCATTGCTAATTATATATATATATATATATATATATATATACGTATATATATAAAATATGTTTTTCATTTCTAAAATTTCCTTTTGATTATTTAAATTATTTTCTTTTCTCTGCCGGAATTACTCATCTGATTTTGCACATTGTCCAATTTTCATAATAGAGACCCTACTTTTCCTTGGCCCTGAACCATGTAACACTGTAATGATGTCAGTTTATTTCATCAACTACAATCTAATCAAGTCTACAACATGCTATTAGATTCATCAACTACAATCCAATCAAGTCTACAGCATGCTATTAGATTATACTTGACTATAGTCGTTACCCACAGACTAAAATATCTATAGATATTTCCCCATGGATATAGGATTACATCCCAGATAATTTGTCCAGATAAAAATCATTCTATATATTTCTATTTTCTATGTATCAAACACTAACTCACTCTCCTCCACAAACTTGGTACTTTTATTAAATTGATCTAATAAATATTCTCCACTCCCTGCACATTTTCTGTCTACAGGCCTTCATCTACAGGATCTCTGTCTATAGACTTTCATACTAAATTATTAGAATTGTTTTATGTTCATCTTTAATATTCAGTGTTCATCTTATGTCTGACCACTCCATGGACTCAGCCCATATCCACAGTCCATCACTAAAGTTTAACCTTCACAAGAATTTTCTTTCTACTAAAATTATACCATTGGGCCATGTATAACTTGCCTCTTTATGACTTAGAGGTTTGATATATTCAGTGACTAAAATAATACTCATTTGATGATGGTGCTCATAATGGTAATGGTAAAGACGATGAAGATGTTCGTGGTGATTAAAGAAACCTTAAAATAGATCTTTGCAGATATGTTTGTTCACATACACATGTGATATCAGAGTACAGTGAGACAAGTTGCTTATTACTATTTAGTTTCTCCAGATAGTGGATGAATTTTACATCACACAGGAGGTTAAAATCCTAATTTTGTCTACACTTATAAATCAATCTGATTATTAATTCGAGAGACAAAATAAGAGAAAGAGACAATGTCTAACACAATAGCATTGAGAGCATAAAAATCTTTGTATCCCAACATTTAATTTTAATCTTGTATAAGATCTAATTATATCTATGAAACATTGTGACCTATGGCATGGTATTTATTCCAAGTGCCAGTGAAAATTTCTACTCAACTAAATTGTATATTTTTGCATATAGAAATCTGTATATTAATTATCACTTAAAATTTTAAATCTACAAGTGCTGAAATAAGAAAATTCAAGTGGCTTGTTGCAGTGGCTCACGCCTGTAATCCCAGCACTTTGGGAGGCAAGAGTGGGTAGATCACCTGAGGTCATAAGTTCGAGATCAGCCTCTTCAACATGTTGAAGTCCTATCTCTACTACAAATACAAGAAAATTAACCAGGAATTGTGGTGGGTACCTGCAACTGTAGCTACTCCTCAGGAGGCTGAGCAGGAAAATTTCTTAAACCTGGGAATGCGTAGGTTGCAGTGAGCTAAGATCATGCCGTTGCACTCCAGCCTGGGCAGCAAGAGCAAAACTCTGTGTCAAAAAATAAAAAAGGAAAAATTAAGGAAGTATTTTGAATGACTTTATGATTGTAGAAGCGTTTCCTAAAAATAAATCAGGAAAATATCAATTTATAGAGAAGATGCAGAAATAATTATAATACTACAATAATATAATTGGAAAAAGTATAAACTTACATTTCCATTGCATTAAACATTATATAAAGAAATTATATAAACATTATTCAATGTAAATTATCTTGTATTAATACACTAAGTTTTATTCTCTCAACAACATGTGGAGCAAAAACAATACTGTACATTCTTGGTCCCCTGGTATATGTTAATTGCTCTAAGGAAGGAGTTGAATCACAGTCCCATAAAAATAATTCAGTATTATACAGGAATTATTCTAATTTCAAAAATGTCTCCTTTTAGTAGAAATTCCTTTTGCTATAAAATCAATATTGAACTTAATAATTAATTTCAGGTCATCAAAATGGATTTTGGTCTTTTGACACAAAGTTAAAAATGGCTTGAAAAACAGTGGTAAGGTGAAATCCTCCTAGTGGTTAGAGATTTTAGCATATGGTTAACTGTATAATGATGGGATTGGAAAAAATAATATTTGAAGATTAGACACTGAGAGGTCAGAGGAAGATTGCTGTCTTAGTTTTCATGCTGCTGACAAAGACATACTTGAGACTGAGTAATTTATAAAGAAAAATAAGTTCAATGGATTCACAGCTCCATGTGGCTGGGGAGGCCTCACAATCATGGTGAAAGGCAAAAGGCAAGTCGTACATGCAGCATACAAGGGAGAATAAAAACAGAGAGCAAGGGGTTTCCCCTTATAAAACAATCAGATCTTGTGAGACTTATTCACTACCATGAGAACAGTCTGTGGGAAGCTGCCCCCGTCATTCAATTATCTCCCACTGGGTCTCTCTCACAACACATGAGAATTATGGGAGCTACAATTTAAGATGAGATTTGGGTGCAGAGACAGCCAAACAATATCAGAATTTTATATAAGGATGGGCAGAGAGTTTGGAGATTTTTGACTCTCTCATTAATACCAAGCCAGAGGAGTCTCAAAACAAACATTTGATAAAATGTCTTTTTCAGCGGAAATACAAAGACCTCTCAAAGTAGGTCACAAACTTATAAGCCATGGAAGAAGGGATTGAAGCTACGCAAAGTCCCAATAGCATAGATAAGAACAATTTATGCAGGATACTGGAGAAAGTGGTCATTAATTTTAATTATGACATTAAGGGTAACTGTAGCAGTGAATACCGTATCCTGTGCTGTTAACTGTCCTTTGTGCTACAAATGTATTTTCAGAAGTCTTCTTCATGCTTTTTTTCTTTTTAATAATTGTAACCAATCACCAACTTTAAGAATTATTGGGAGTTCACAATGGATTAAATATATTGTGCAAGTGGATCTGAATTTTATAAATGTTAATCAGGGGAAACACTGTGTATGTCCCACTTACACCCCTTTGCCCTAACCTGAAGTTACCTGGAGAGTTACCATACAGCTCTCTGTGTCTTTGTCTGAGAACAATTTCCAGCTACTATTGTCAATTTGAATCATGCATAGCAGGTCAACATTTTTAGAAAATTGATATTCCATGGGAAACTTTCAAATGATGAAGGAGTTGCTAAACAAATATCTCACTCTCCATTCCCTTAGAGGGACAGCTCTAAGTTACATTCTACATAGTCTCAGGAAAATCAAGTCCCAGTTACCCTCAAGGGGAAAATATTCACTAATGTTCCCTTTATTGATTTCCATCTCTTCCCTGTATCACTTTTCCTTGACCTTACCATGTCATCCAAGATCCTCTTTTTAGCAAATTACTTTTACCTACATTCATAAATCAGGGTCTCCTTCTAGGGGAATAAAAAATAAGATACTCATCTCGGTCACTTAGCAGGAGTGATGCCTGCCTGAGAACTTTATTACGTTTATTAAAATTGCTTAGTAGTCAACCCTCTTGCTAAAGTAGTAAACATGTGCTGAGTGTGATCTAAGAACAAAGAAAGAATTGGTAAGAATCTGGACTGGGAAATCCATTAAAGGCATTTTTTTGGTTACACTGAACAGAACAAACAAGATCTACATCAGTTCTTCCTAAAGATTATCACCTGGAAAATGATGAAACTCTCAATGTATTACAGTATTAACATTTTTATTCGATTCAGTAAAATATGATGCTGGAAAAAATTTAGCAAGTTTCCTTGTTTGTCTACATGTGCTAACTTTCAACCTCAATCTTACCTAATGTCAAATTTCCTGGGGTTCCAAAAAGAGTTTTGTTTTATTTATGTCATTACAAAATTTGCATGAAAATAATTTTTAGTTACAATGTCATTTTCAGCACAACAAGGAAAAGAGTAATGTTTACCCTGGTTAGGTGTATATGTTTTCTTTTCTATTCAAGATAACCCTCATTATACATATAGAGGAAATGGAGTTTCTAATGATAAATAAATAGCTATCTCAACATTAATTAATTGGTTAGGAAGTGCTAACATTTAAGAAGACTTTATCAACAAAATGAATTCTGAATTTCATTTTCTAGATCCCTTAGTAATAATAAGAAAAGAAGTAATACGATGCAAAACTATAGGAACCTTAAGAAATATCATTAATTCCTATTTTTGCCTTGTGCTTTATTTCTTAAATTTCACCCATATTATTTCATATGTGGTCATACACTTCTTATGTTTTACTGATTACCTGTAAAATGCTACAAATATTTTGTAAACTAGAAAAATCTACATAAATACATAAATACTTTTTGCTCTCTAAACAGGTAACATTTCTTATTTACTCTTCCTGGAAGAACTATACCATGGGGATAATATTTACAATTTAAATGTGTCATTTCTGTGAGAATACTATTAATATTCATGTACTTTTCCCACATGATAATCCTAAAGGAACTAAATTGTTAAAATCAGATATAACAGTCCACATTGTAAAATTCGTAACTTTATTGAAAACATCATGCCATTTAAAAAGCGGAGCTTACTATGAAATTAGTCACTGTAGTTAGTATTCTGCTGCAGGTAAAATATTTTTATTTAAGCTCCTGTGAAATTCACTCAAACATTTAGAAGTGAATTTAGTTCCTGCTAGTAGAAAACAAAGTGACATCTACTAACCATGATTCACAATGGCTGGGAGTTTTTAGAAGGCATTATAAAATTTATTCTGTTTTAAAATTATCTCACTTTTATCCTCTTCTAAGTCTCATACTCCTGTTTGACTTTCCCTAAAAAGTTTTCTGTCTTACAACTTTAAAATTAGTTAAGGATAAATAAAGGGGAAAAAAAAACCTGACTTGATACACTTACATTAAGGCAAATGTCAATGGGATATAGAAGAGGATACTGAAAAAAAAGACAAGGAAATCAATTTGACCTGGAACCAAGCCAAATGCCCATTGATGATAGACTGAACAAAAAAATGTGGCACATATACTCCCACGGAATACTATGCAGCCATAAAAAATCATGAGTTTGTGTCCTTTGTAGAGACATGGATGAACCTAGAAACCATCATTCTCAGCAGACTGACACAAGAACAGAAAACCAAACACTGCATGTTTTCACTCATAGGCAGGTGAAGAACAATGAGAACACATGGACACAGGGAAGGGAATAGCACTCACAGGGTTAGATAGGGGGGTGGAGGGGAGTGGGGGTACAGCGGTGGGAGTGGGGGAGGAGGGGAAGGGATAACACAAGGAGAATAAGAATCTAGGACATTAGGATAAAACATTTTAAAACCTTGTTCGATTTCTCAGCTCAGTAGTGACTTATGAATTCTAACTACACTGGTAGTATTTTATTTCATTTTCAACTTCTTAGCTCTATTTTTTTCCATTACAATAAGTGTTTTCTTTCTTATTGGTGTAAACTCAGTCTATCCAAAAAGTGAAAGATATTAGGTACTTATCACATGCCTCAAATTTTTAAATAATAATGACACTTCTTTATAAGCAGCATGTGTATGCACCTATAACACTGTGAATTTTAGAATGTATTAGTAACCCTGTTCTTACTATGTCTTCCCTATATGTTCTCCTCAATACTTTAAATTCAGTTGAAAGAGGATCCCTTTATGAAAAAATATATATTGAAATGCAATGTTCAATGGGATAAAAAACTTAATTGTGCTTCTGTCCCCTTTCCTTCACTTGATCAAAGTTTGTTCCATCAGGATTACTTAATACTTATCAAATAATTAATATATTTTAGAATATAACATCACATCTATTTTTAATATATTTATTCATTTGCCCAGTTTTCCTACCACTTCAAATGTGATTTCCAAAAGTTTGTTTGATGGCTCCTTTTCTACTCAATCTTTTAATTTTGGAAAACCTCAGAGTTCAGCTTAAATCCTCTTCTCTTATTGCTGCAGTTCTGGCTCCACTCAAGAGATTTAATTTAAATATATGGCCTAAAAACACTCTTATTTATCCAATATTTCTAAGTGTTTATTTCCAGCTCTGGTTGGTAAACTGAAATT
The DNA here is from genome assembly GCA_963573385.1 of Cacajao melanocephalus. NCBI lineage: Eukaryota > Metazoa > Chordata > Mammalia > Primates > Pitheciidae > Cacajao > Cacajao melanocephalus. The sequence goes on along the minus strand of CAUYLG010060115.1, from coordinate 107,180 downwards.
TCTGTTGGTATAACAAAATCCTACTAGAAATATCAACCTGATTTCTTAGAAATCTATCAAACTAAATGTCAATAAAAGAAAACCTGTGACTTCTCAGTCTCTTCCCAAACATTTCTTACCTGGATTTTCCCATCCTAGCAAAGGACACCACCATTCACCCAACTACTAAGGCCAAAACTTATGCAATCATTGATTTTTCACTTTCCCTATCATTTAATGATTAGCACATCTGTAAGCCCAATTGATAGTGGCAGGAAGCAGGCAAATTCCTGGGCAGATAGGTGTTTTGGTGAGGCCTGGCCTTCAAGCCATAGCCCCAAGCCTAAGAAAACTTGCTGCCAGTTGTTGCAGGTGGAGTCTACCACCCTGAGTGAGAACTTCCTTGATACCTTTCAGCCAGTGGGATGGTGTTTTTCGGGTCCAACCATGAACCAATCAGCATGCATTTCCTCCATTTGGAGCCCATAAAAATCCCAGATGCAGCCAGACTCACACACACCTAAGGACTACATCCATTTAAGGAGGAGCTACCTACTTTGGGTCTCCTGTCTGCTGAGAGCTTTTCTGCTTCTCAATAAAACCCTTCTCCACCTTGCTCACCCTTCAGTTGTCCATATAACCTCAGTCTTCCTGGACACTGGACAAGAACTGGGGAGCTGCCCAACTATGGGTGAGAAAGAGCTATAACACTGCTGGCTGACTAGGCAAACTGAAGACAGTGACTTTCTCCTATTCACCAGACTGTGGGAGTGATGATCAGTAACCCTTCTGGGGCCCAGACCTTAGGATTCCCTGAGCCAGAGCTGTAACACCTATAGCCTTCCCACATTCTGCCCTCTGCCCGTATTGGGAGACCTTCTCACATGACAGGAAGTGGCGGCCCTGCTGGACCAGCCCAGGATCATGGGCTAGAGTGAGTTAACCCGACAGAAAGAGCTGGTAGCACGTTCCCATTCACCAAGCTGTGGGCAGTGGAAATGAGGGAGCTGTAGCACACATTCCCACATCCCTTGGGGCTTGGCAGTTGCTGGTGCCTCTGAGATTTTGGGAGCCACCATGTTCCCTTCCTTCAGATGCTGGCACCCATAGTGGAAGCCACTTGTGGTATGCCTGGTCCAGCTGCAGTCTCGTACAGATCTGGCGCCTGTGTCGGCACCAGGAGCTGCCCATCAGCTGGCTTACTTGGCTGTAAGCAGTGGCCAAATCCTTCTTTAGCTCACACACCGCTCACCACTCAGTGCCTGGCTTGCCATTGGAGGACATGTGATCCACGCTGGTAGCATAAGTCCAGCGCAGCATGCTGGGCCAAGTGAGCAGAATGTGGCCAGCAGGCATGAGGAAAACTCAAGCCAAGGTGTCACCAGCCATAGAGGTTTTCCAATTGGCAAAGCGACGTCCAAAGATCCTGTGAAACTTACATCTAGCCACAGCATACATTCCAATTATACCAATTTATACATGTTATATAAATTATACATATAAATATATTTAATGTGTATATATACAAATTATAGTTAAATATAATATATAATATACAAATCTATAAATTGTGTATTCATATTTAGTATAATAGATTTTGGAGATATATACTCATATTTTACATATTCATATATATTTATCTGCATATCAACTACACTGAGATCTATTATCCATCACTTTTTATACTGCTAAAGGAGTTCAAAATATCTCTCTCTAGAGTACTGCCTAAGTGAAAGACCTGTGAAAAACAGCAGATGATAAAAGGTCACTCTGACCTTTGTGTTGTTTCTCATGAAATTACCACGTGAAAAATGCAACATCTTTATCCTCAAGGATGAAACTTAAGACCCTAAGAATTCTGTATGGATTTCTTAAAATAACTCTTATCTTTTAAGCCTCCTCCAGAATTGAGCTGCTTTTTAACAACTTACTGTTTTTTTATCCAATTCAGTATTTAAGTTACTGACACTACTTAATTTTTTGGGATTTTTTTTTTAATTGTACTTTAGGTTCTGGGGTACATGTGCTGATCATGCAGGATTGTTGCATAGGTACATACATGGCAAGGTGCCAGGCGAAACTTGTATTAAATACATTTGTACTTTTTTCTGTTGATCTGTCTTATGTCAATTAAATCTCTGGCCCAACCAGGACCCTAAAAGGAAGTTTGCTGACACTGCAATAGTCTCCTAACTAATCTCACTACTTCCAATCTTTCCTCTCTTCAATCAACTACATTCTCTTTTAAAAACCTGTAATAAGATTTCCATATTCTTAAAATAAATCCAAGCTTCTTTCCATGGCTCTGGAATCTCTAATGCTGCATCTCAGAACCACAGGGATCTTTGTTCACTAACACACAGTCATTTTAATCTTTGAATATTGTATCTGTCAATCATTTTTTTCCCTTTGAGGCGCATTTGTTCTTACTGTTACCTCAAAATGGAAGGCAAAACTTTGAGTGGCTCCCTCCTTTTTGTAATTCATACCTTTGCAGATATTTGATTAAATTTAGGACATCCACACACTGTCTATTTGCTATTATATTCCCCCAGCTTTGTTATTCTTGTTTTGTTCAATGACTTTAGATGAGCTCTTTAATTTTTGTTGTTGTTATTTGTCAATACCCTTTCAATAAAAACTATTCCATCTAATTTCTCATAATCACAGAAACTCTGAGCATTTTGGCACAGAAGAAGAACTATAAAATACTTTGTGAATAAAGGAATAAATAAATAACCACATTTACTTTTTTATTATTTGGCTCATATTCATACAAAAGAAAGTTTTATTATTAAATAAAATATTGTAATGAGATGGTATACAATTATTTTGTTAAGCCACAAGATGTATTATCAGTCAACCATCAAGGGAAGAAAACGAAGAAAATACACTTTTAAGGTTCTCACTGTGTATTTGTAATTATATTAATTAAATAGAGAATATTTCCAAAATATCAAAGAATTATGGTAAAATATTGTGGTGTCCCAAAGAAACATATTTAATTTTCCTCTTATTTATATCTAATCCTTGCTAAGAAATCCAACATCAAAAATTTAATCAGAATAGCTATTCCTCATGTTTCTCATTAGAAATAAGTGTTTTCTATTCTATTATTTAGTATTATTTATAGAAGGTATTCATTTGGTTCTGGCACAAAACAAGGTTCTTTGCCATAGGCATTCTGACAACGCTTACGATACTATTTTATTGCCATTATTCAAGGGGAAATGTGGCATCCGTGTTTTCCCATGGTAGATTAACCTTATTTCCATGAAGAACATCCCGATTTAGGGGAAATAATAACATGTTATGTTATTATGTTATGTTAAAGACACAAAGATTCTCATTATATAAATTACTTTAAAAATATCTTACATTTTGTGATACTTCTAAAATTTGTAGATTTTAGAGCCATAATGAAGTTTTCAGAAATATATCTGAAAATGATCAACATACTTTCTTCTAAATTATAACTAAAATATTATTTTTTATATATGCTTTTGAATGAAAGAAATAAATAAAAATACATTTGATGAGAACTAGCATCAGAATACTCATAGCTTTTGTAATCCAATTACATATTTCATGGCTGTCTCCAAAGAACCTTGTAATCTACTGAAGCTTACCATAAAACAAAATCAAAATAATAAACAGAATTTTATTATCAATCCTTTAAAGGTACACATTTGACTTCTCTCTATAAAAGAATTTACTAGAAGTGTTGATACTTGCCTAAAAGGGAAAGGAAATTCTTGAGTACCAGGAGTCTTTCTGTTTTAGCATTTAGGCAGAATTAATCAAATTGATTTTTTTAAATCAACTTTTTACAGAAGAGACACACATTGAAAATTTGTGCCACAATAATTTAGGTTGGTGTATTAAATTTGAGCAAGCTAAAAATTTATAAACAAGAATTTGAAGAGTTGTCCAGGTAAGTATTTATTAACGGTAGAACTATTTTTATCAAATATTAAGTTATGAGAGTACAAATGAATATATTTCTAACCATATCAAACACTGATTAATAATTTAAAAATGAAAGAATTATTCCATGATACAAACATATTTTGAAATGTAACATAAAAACCTAAGAAAATATTTATAAACCAGCATATATCATTTGGGATTTTCGTGAATTTAACTATTTATTATATTTTTCCTATGGCTTTTGAAATGGTCTTTTCTTGAACAGTGCGGAGACTTCTGTTCTACCACATACTATTATGGACATAATTTAAGATGGTCCCCAGGCCTCTGGTATGTTGTAGATTAAATTATTTTATAGCATTAAACATAAGATTCTAAACATATTTCAGATAAGTAATTTATATAACATATGTTATGCTAGTTTACTTTTAGCATTTCTATAAAAGATTCATATAAGCAAAAGAAAATATTATGTGTACCTCATATATATTTTTGCCTCAAAAATTTAACATAGAGGATACCTTTAATGAATTTTCATGACAAGCAGTTGCAAAACAATTCTCCCACTTCAACAGAGACTGCAAATAGTAAATACTATATGGTAAAAGAGGCTTTTAAATTTTTTAAATAATTATCATACAAAAATAAATAATTTGTATCTTAATGTGATGAATATTATACATTATTATCTAGAAAGATTAATTGCAGAGTTAAATTACAATTTCTTATTAAGTATCTGCTAAATGGCTTGGAAATAAATACCAAGCACCCTCTTTGTGAAAATAGAAAAGAATATTTTAAAAAGCCCTATCATACAGATATTTTAAAATGGATTCAAGAGGAATTAGAAAGGAAAAACATGCTTTTTATATAAAATTAAATGTACCAATCTAACTTAAGTGCTTTCCTAAGAAAACGTTAAGATATACTAAATATATAAGGTACATTTGCAATTGCACTTATTAATACTGTCCAAATCACAGGAACTTAACTTCCACAAAAGGTAGCAACATATGTCATTTCAGACATTTTAACACTTCTAAAAAGTCTCAATTACAGATGGTTGTCAAGGAAACAAAGGCAATTAAGTAAATTAATTAAAACATAAATTTTACTTGATTGAATATAGGTTTAAATTTCAAAGTGAGAAATAGACCCCAGATACTGAAAAATAAATTTTCAGACATTTAAGTTATCAATGAATAAAATTACTACCTATGTAATCAACTATACTTTATTTCTTGCTAGGTATCCTAATAAAATCTATTGCATTTTATCAGCTTTCATGATCTCAGAAAGTTTTCAAAATCGTGTAGATATATGTGACAACTAGAAACTTGATAAAATAATATGAGCTATTAAATTATTTAATTTTTCTTCAAGTCATCAAAATTATTATAAAGCGGATACGTAGTTTAGAGAAATATTCTAATCAAAAATAAACATTGAATGTACAGATATTTCTAGAAACTACAAAAAATGAACTTAAGGACTTGAAACTACACAAGATTAGTTATTTTAAACAAAAGACAAAAACAATTAGAGTGACCACTGCATTCAATGGAAAAATCATTAGCAATAATAACAAAGTAGGCATTTACTTCTTCCTTCTTTACTAGTTTTATTGTAATATCAAAAGCCAGCTAAATCACAAGACACAGAAAGGATAAAATTAAAAAGTATTATGCAAAACAGTTATGCAAAAATATAACATTTGATTAAGTTGATATGATTATAAAATTCAGCAGTTTATATATGTAGACTCAGCAGTAATGGTTGACATCAGTTTAAATTAAGTGCTATCACTTTACCAGAGGTTTTAGGAAATAGCATTACTGTAATAAAAGGAATCATAAGAAACTGTATTATGGAATTTAACTTTGGCAAATAAAATAAAACTATCATGTTGAAAATGGTAACTTTTATTATTTTATATGAAAAATATGAATTATCAGAGTAATTGATATGTTTGGGAGAGTATCAATCTTTCCAGGGCAAAGGAACATAATATGACTCAAAGGAAAATGCAAAATCACATTTTTGAGAGTTAATTTTAGTCAGATATTAAAAGGTTTTGAATGTCATGCAAGAAAATTTTTTACTTTCTTTTGAAGGCAATCAGGATTCACAAAACCACTTTAAAGATGAGATACTCATTTAAAAATTAGAACAAATATTTCGAGATATGCATGGTGAATACATTGAAACAGTAAGAGAAATGGGCACATATATTTTTTAGTGCAGTAAGGAAGAACTGACTAGGTTGGGTTAACAAATTTAGGATAGCAGAAAACTAATGGTCAATAGTGCATACATTTATGACACAAGTTTAATTTATTAACCCATCAAACACTTGAAAAACTAGTTTGTTCCAGAAAATATATGCTGTGTTAAAGATGCAATGAGGAGGGCAATACTGCCCTTGCTTCTAATTTGCTTACAGAAAAGGAAGAAAAGGATGTACTAATTGCTATTATGTAGTCATTGAGAAATGTTGTGGGATAATAGATGTATTAGTCTGCTCAGGCTGCCCTAACACCCTATCACAGATTGGCCAGCTTAAATGAAAGAAGTTTATTTTCTCACAGTTTCAAATGTTGAAAAGTCCAAGATCAAGTCTCCAGCTGCATTTGGTTTCCAGTGAGAGCTCTCGTCTTGGCTTGCAGATGGCTGCCTTATCTCTATGTCCTCAAGTGGTGGAGGAAAAGAACACAGCTCATTGGTATCTTTTCTTAAATGAACACAAATCCTAGTAGATCAGAACTTTGTCCTTCTGACATCATTTAACCTAAATCACTTCCTATAAGGCCCAACCTCCAAATACTCTTGTATTTTAGGGCTTTAACACATGAATTCATGAGGGACAGAGTTTAGTCAATAGCGCTAGCTGTCTATAAGTACACATTTGAGTAACTTTTTTATTTAATTAAATGAAGAATAACAAGATGGGCAAAAATCCAGAATTTGCCGTGAATCACAGAGGCTACTTACAGGGTAGGCTTTCCTTAGAAATATAAATAAATTAGAAACTGTAGTTATCATCTATTCTTTTACAAAGGAATGTTTTCAGATGCTATGGGGGAAAAGAATTTTAGCACTTCAAAGACTTAGGAGAGAGGGAAGGTGCTTCAAATAATAATAACAACAGTAATAATAATCATCATCATCATAATTCAATTATTACAGATGGAACAAAACTTTAGTTCTTAAATTGTTTGCTGTCAGGAATTATTTACAGTCTTAGAAAGTATTGAGAATTTAAAAATGTGTTTTCATGTTATACCTATTAAAATTTACAATATTAGAAATTCTATCATAAAAAAATTGAATACTAATTCAGTTTAAATAATTATAAACCATTGCATAAATAACATTATTTATTAAAATAAATATATATGTAATTTATATACCTACTTTTAATTATATAAAATACCTAAATAAACAGTGAAAACAGTGACATTGGTTTACATAATATTTCTGCAAATCTCTTAAATAGCTTGTTTAATGAAGCTGGATCCATTCACATCCTTTTGTATTCAATCTGTTGCAATACACCCACCTGGTACCCTGTAGAAAACTCTACATTTATGAGGGAATGTGAATGAAAAGTATCGTCATGACAATAATTTTGATTTCTGGAGCCCCTAGACTTTTCTTGGAAAACCTTGTTAGTGCTGGTATTATGAAATCTGCGATAGTGATACTATGAAAGGGAACACTGATACTCAGTCGATAGTTTGTTTTATACCTAACATAGAGACAGAAGCAGTGATTCACTTAGAACTAGTCAATGTCAGTTGATATCTTGTACTACCCCTAGGTATGTATCACTGTATTCTTTGACTTCCATGCTTGATATTGACAAGATTTTCCTCTCTTGTCTGAAGCGAAGGAATGATTCATTACCTCAACTGTGAATCGTCTTTAAGAACCTTCCCTACATGGATGGGCATAGTTAAATATAAGTTTAAAGAATACTGTAACCTATTTTCTTAATATCAATGTGATTAAAGTTCTAGTACCAGAATTCAGGACTTTACAATATGACAGGCTGAACCATAATCTGCCCCATTTCTCACAGCTCTGTGTATATAATTAATAGAGATTTTGTAAAAGGCATCCTCTAAAGTACGCTCTAAGAAGAGTTTTGTAGCAGAACCTGAAAAGCACCACTTTCTTCTTAAAGATGATGTTAATTATTTTTGAAACTTTTAGTGCTCATTTTCATAAAATTTTAGTAAAAATCATTCAGCCATATTGACACATTAAATAGATACCGGTAACTCAGTTATTTCTCAACCACGGTCTTTAATTAATTAAGTTTTGTTATCAATGTTTAAGTTGATATTGTTTTGGGAGTATATGCTGTTGTTTGTTATTTTTGCATATGCCTATTAATTCTACTAGTGTAAGTTATAAACAGATCATTTATTTGGAAAAGATAAGTTGACCAAGAATAAAAATATAAATAAACATAATTTGGCACTTTGCCAATTGTAATAAAACATTTAGCTTATAAAGTATATTTACTGTTTACATTTTCATAAATGTGTTTTACAGTTATATGAATCAAAAGAATGTTTGGCTTCTCTAGACTGGTAGAAGTTGAACATTTTAGACCAATTATTCTTACAAATCATAATATGAATAAAAACTCTTTACTGATATATGGAGACAATTAAGACAATTTTAAATAATTTCATTAATAATGTAAAATGACTTCTGTTCATGCCTGTCCTATTACATCATTAAATATTATTGAGTTAGGTCCTGACATTTTATTCAAAATTATGTTACTGGCATTTAAGTATTCAGCTCTAAATGTTAAGGATGTCAATTATGTGAGCATCCATCTTTTTCACTATGGTCTCCCATCAAACATTAATGGTAGAAGTGTTAATTCATTTCAAGTAGTCTGAAATACCTGCCCTGAAGAAGGCTGACACTGTACAAGTGCTCTGACAACCTCTGGTAAGTAATGACTCTTAAAAATATCTCAGTAAATTCAACTCACTCTTAGAGGCATTTTAAATTGCGTGTCGTTAAAATTTAATGCTTTCTCAAATGACAAGATCATGCCAAAAAGCAAAACCACACTCTATTTTTTTTTCTGAGACATACCCACACCAATAAAAAATGTTACAACTTACACTTCAAATCAGGAAACATATGTCATGCCACATTTAGAGGCATGCAGTAATCAAGGTAAATTGTTATTTATACCAACTATAAATTTAAACTAGAATACCATTGTATGTGAGAAAAATAGTTCATTTGCATGAAGACTAGAATGCTGCTCAAATTAATATAATTTGGGACAAAAAGGCAATCACAAAATTGTCTCTACCTAATGTTCTTCCGGACTTTCCAATATATTCCTTTTCTTTTGGACAGTATGAAAATGCAGTTATATGTAAGTTTGCTTTTGGGTTTCAAGAAATATATCAATGAAGGCATGACTTATAAAGCAAACAGATGATTCATTATACATTTTTTCCCCTCATGACACAATAATAACTATAAAATAATTTGGAAAAACTGTAAATAAAAAATCTAACAGGGCTGTGAGACAATGTGACCTAATTCCACTTTTATTCTACAAGATAGAAACAGTATTTCAAAATAAAACTATTTTGATAATGTAGGAATAGAGATGGGCTAAATATGTTTTCTAAATTGTGACAGGACACTGACTAAGTAAAACCTATTTTATCATCTTTCTCAATTCAATACACTGGGAAAATGAAACATAATTATACCTATGAAGTAACTTACATGACAATGATTAAAATATACTTTCACTTAAAGTTTCACTTTATAAGATGCTAATTTTAGATTTTAGGAAGAAAAATATATTAATATATAATAATCTAGTCAGTTGCTAGTCTATAGCAATTATGAATAAAAGAATAGAAAATGTTGTTTTTTAATCCTAATGATTTTTAAAAGCTTATCTAATATATTACCTGAGCAAATGACTTCTAATATCTCTTTTGAAATCAGAGAATCTTAATAAAAATGAAATAAGGTAATAATTATCCCACATAAATTCCTCCATAGGAGAAAAAGGGAAAATTTCTAAAGATATTTGAGCAAAATAACCTTGATAGGAAAACATAACAGAGATATTTAAAGAAAGGAAAATTATGGACCAATTGTTTTTATGAATTTAGATGAAAAATGTTAAACAACACATTATGAATTAAATAGAACAAAATATAAAATACCAATTAAATCAAGATTATTCCAGCTGTGGCAGGTTTTTTGTTTTTGTTTTTCCCTGACATTCAAGTTAATCTGTTTGAACACATATTAAAAAATGAAAAAAAAATCATATAATAGTTTTTAAACCTTCAGGGGAGCATTTTACAAAATAAAACACCAAGTCATCAGAATAAAATATCTAAAAGTAGGATAAAAAATTTAGCATATTAAACATATCAAGGGAGAACCTAGAACATACATTAATTATTGACAGTTTTATATCTCAAATCAGAAACAAGAAAGGCCACTGTAACCACGTGCATTAGGCTTTATATTGGGATCATAAATAAGACAATAAAACATTACAAGAAATATTAAGCATAAGGTTCACAAAGAGAAAATAAATCCAACACATGCCACAGATGACATGATTGTGTATAACGAAATTCCAAAACAATCTAAAGAAAAACAACAGGACCAATAAGTAAACCAGTCAATACAAGGTATATTAAATAAATACTATCAACAAATCTGTGATATTATTTTTAGGTAATATCTAAAAAAATCTAGACAAGCTAATGTTGGAGAGTTATCAAGAACATTTACTTGGATTACATATTTGTTACTTATATATTACATTAAGTAATGGAAGTGTGTATATTAATAAAGAGTGGTCATAAAGATAAAAGATAAATTGCTTCAAAGTAATGTGAAAACTATTTTATAGAATAAAATTAAAGTTAATATTATAGAAAAGTCTCTGAACCTATTTATTATTGAATATGTGGATAGAATTCTTAAAGCTAATTTTGATTGCTATTTTTATTCTTTATAAATACAGCATTATACTGAAACCGTTAAATTATATCCAATTATTCATTTTACATTTTAAATTGTTGTTAAATGCAAATAACATAAAAATACAATTCTACTATTTTAAGAAGGGAAAGTAGGAAATGGAACAGATATTTATACAATCATGTTATTCAGTGTTATCTACAATAGCCAAAAGGTAGAAACATCCTAAGTGTCCGATGATGGATGAATGTACAAACAAAATGTGAAATATGTATAAAACCAAATATCATTTAGTCTTAAAGTAGAAATTTTGACACAGGCTATAACATAGTTGAAACTTGAATACATTATACAAAGAGTAATAAGCCAGTGACAAACACCAAATATTGTATAATTCCACTTATATGAATTGTTATTAACATATGTTTTCAGGGTTTGCTTTTGCTTATATAAAGCAAGTTATTTAAAATTTCTAGTTCAAATATGACTGGATCTGACAATAGTAATTGTCATAAACTCATTTTTATTGCTATTTAATTCATAGGTTGACTGGTTGATAAAGTATGTTTTCTGAAGAAGCACTAAATATATACTTTGTGGAGGCATTTAAATCACTGATTTCTCATTCATCAATATTTCTAACCAAGATGATTTATGTGAAATGTTTAATGCATACCTAAAAAATTTAGGTCATAGTGATTTATCTACTTATAACACCAGTTCAACAATCCAAAGCAATTTCTTTCTTTTTTAGTTGGGAATGGGCTTGCACAATTAGGAAATAATATTGATAATGTACATATTACATCTGAACAATATATAATGTCATAAAATAGTGGTGATAAAAATGGGATTCTCCAAGAGTTAATATTGGCCTAAAATAATTTGACATAAAATGACAATATTACATTTTATACTTAATTTTAAAGAATAGGACTCTGCTTTTTTAGTAGTAATCTCTGAATAGTACAGTGTGTATCAAAATACATACCAGTATATCATTAATATCATGTTCAATTAACTGTGTAACGTCTTAAGAGAAAATTATTACATTTAAAATAATTATATTATATAATCCTTGATCACTTACCTTAGTGACCATCTACTCCAAAACAACTAATAATATAATTTTAATACTTCTTAAACTAGTTTCCTGAAAGTCAACTTCTTTCATAGAATTTAATAGTGTGTTCAACACAGTTCCACTTGACATAGAATTTTGCACTTGATTTCAAATGCTTTCTCTATAAATTACATACTTAAGGATGGTAATTTCATTTGTTGAGCTTTACATTGTTTATCTTAATATTGAAAACATAATAAAATCCATATAACATGATTGGTAAAATAGTTTGTTTAAATAACAGCTGTAAGGCACTTAGCTTGGTACTTGGCAGAGAAGAAGCATTCAAAAATTATTTATTACCATTATTAAGGATAATTATTAGTAAGGCACTCAAACATGATAGATTATTCTGGAGAGAATATATTTTTATATAAAAATTGTGTCTAAATCTAAGTACTTGGCTAAATTTTCAGAAAGTATACTCAAAGCTTTACACTATATAGTTCCAAGCAGTCACTTTATTTCAATATTCTATCATTCATTTTCAAAAATGAATTAGTATTTTCTCAACTACTAAATTTTAGTAACTTAAAGCAGAACTACATAACTTAATTCATTCTTATTTCTATTTTATATATTAATTTGCATTTTTATTATGAAATAATAATGTTAAAATATGTTCAAATATCTCATTTTAGAAATATGCAGAAAATAAGAAAATTGACATATAATCTAAAGCACCAATTATTGCCTTTCTTTTTTTATTTCGTGTACTTTTCCTTGCACATATCAATTTGCAGACTTTTTTACTGCAATGATGTTAGAAATAAACTTTGTGAGGTATCAAAAATAAATATCAGAGATGGATTAAATTTCCCAAATTTAGGTTAAAAAAAGATAACGACAAATAAATTGGAGCATTGAGTGTTTTTGTGGTGTGACATATATAGCAAGAAAGCAATGCACAAATTAGAAAGAAAATGTAGTTTTATTTAGTCTTTTTGTCATACTTAGAGCTGCTCATTAATCAACAACAACAAAAAAAAATCATGAGAAAGGTCAGGTAATATAGAGGCAAATTTGTAGCGACTAAGAAGAGTGGCCTAAGGTTGAATGCATACTGTAAGGATAGAATAAAGGAACAGAAGAGGAACAGCAACAATAACAACTTCAAGTGTTCAATTTTATAGGACTTGGAAGAACATGAGATGCGGGAAGAGAGAATGAAAGAGATTGAGTTGGCTATTGTTTGTGTCTTACTAGCACAAGGGCAAATTAAACAAAAGATAATGAGATATCTATCGGAAAGTAGGCCTTTTGAAAAAAGCTAGTAAATCATGGGAGGACTATAGTTTTTAAATATATCATCATAATTAGATATAGTGACCAAAATAAAATTTAATTTTTGAACTTTATCTGCCTCAAAGATATGAATACATATTTACCACATTGGTAGTTTTTAAATTTTTAGATTATATTTTCTTTTATTTTCCTATCTTCTAAGTCATAGAAGTAGTTATAAAAAAAGATGATATCTGAGAAAGTTTTTGCAAATCATGGGTAGAAATAAGCCATTACTATGGTTATTCAGGTGTTTTTGCTTTAAAGCATCTTCCTTATCTTCTGTGGCCTATCTTTTGATATTTAAACTGATATAACATGTTTCAGAAAGAATTTTTTTGCAGGTATAGTGTTGGTAGTTTAAGTCGGGTTCCTCATATAGCATGAGTCTTATTTTCAATATATATATTAAAAAATATGGCAAGAAATTCAGCCCAAAACAATGCCAACTACAAGAAATAACCTTGTACTCAGTATTTTTCCCATGCTTCAACCTCTCACCACTGGCATTCTTGACCCCATCAATAAGCTGAGTTAATGTGAATCTGAGGGCATCATCATATGGCATTAGATGGCTTGTGATTTTAGTTTGTCACTCAAGCTGTTATGTGAGTTACTAATTTGTTATGAGGATTGTTTCTGTAAATTTAACTTTATCCTGCTGGTATGCTTTTATTTATCTTAATAATTATATCACCTTGGTCCAGTTGATATTTTTCCATACTGTAGTGTTTCATTTTAGTGTTTATACTGCCTTAGAATAAATCCTCTCACCAGCAAATTGTCCTAAAAATAATTTATGGGCCATTTTAACACATTTTATATCATTAAGTTATAATGAATAAGTTCCATATTTCTTCTCACCTCCATCTTGCATCATAGACGGAAGGATAAAATAAAACAAGAAGTTAAAAAGACACTAGTTTATGAACCCTCTGGAAACTCATCTCTCTCTCTCTCACTCTCTCACAATCCCCCCCCGACACACACACACATTAAAACAATAGAGGAAAACTTTTGGCAATATAATTCAAGCACAAACTTAAATGGTCTGTATATTTTAAAGTTGCCAGACACACACACACACAAATGTAACAGAGATACAGAAAGGCAATGAGTTTCACTGAGGGTGATTGGGATTCATGCTTCTACAGGTTAGAGAAATAATCTATATCTATATCTATAAATGTTGTCACAAACTCACCCTCTATGATTTACTTTTTGTAAATTATGTATTTTCTTTGAAGCTTGTTTGTGTCATCTACAAAATTAAAGTAATAATAACAAATACGGCTCTAGGAAAGGATCCAGTAGGTTTATGCAGGTAAACCATTAGCACAGTATATTATATACATTAAACCGAACATTTAAGGAGAAAGTTTATGAAGCTTCCAAGCATTGCAATCGTCTTATAACAGTATGTAATAGTCCATTATTTCTTGATTGTAATAGTATATTATTTCTTATTTATTCATATACTTGTTCATCTAGTTGATTTAAATGTAAATTTCATTAGACATGGACCTATCTTGTTCACTATTTTATATCTGGCATCTGGGACAATATCTTGTTTGAGTGGAGTATTGAGAAATGACAAAAAGATGAATACACGATTATTAGATTAAAACAGCAAAGTGATAGAAAATTAGATAAAGTTGTAGCACTGAGAGTAGAAATGCATTTAAAAATATAAACAAATGCTTTGAGGTAAGATGATTAAGTAAAGTAAAAAGAAAACTTGGTGACTGATTTGATGTTAACATCAAAACGAACAAATGAGGCAAAAGAATGGCTTCAGTGATATGGGAAATGGTTGCATCATTGAAAGAGAAGAGGAAGTTCGAAGAGAAGCAAGTTAGAATGATACAAAATACACTGTTTTAGATTGCATTTTTAAAAGACATCTAAATTAAAAAAATGTTATATGACAAGTTGCTAAAGAATTGAACTGAGGTCAAGATTAAGAACAGAAAGGAGAATGTGGATGTCAAAAAATAATGAAGCAGAAGAGTGGTTATCTCACCAATTAAAATTTTGTTTAAGGGTTTTGGAATGTCTTCTAAGAGCTATATAAGGTCGTTGTAGAATATTAAATAAAACATTGAAAGACTAATTTGTAGTTTTTGAAAGAGGACTCTGAGTACAGTGATTAAAATAGATAAGAATTAATACCAATAAACTGGTAGAAAAGTATTTCCTTGGCAAGTGGTAAGTAAAGTCAAAAGAAAGAAAGAGATTAAAACAGTGAAAAATTGGAGTAAGCTTTTATTTATATGTATAAGTATATACTAAATAACATAATAATTATATATTTTATGTTTTAAAGGTAACTTTTGTTGACAAATTCAACATATTAATGTATTCTTTATGAACAAAATAAATTGTGATATTTTGTAGTCTCATTAGTGCCATTAATGAAAATTGTTTGAAGCTATCTTATGAAATATTTAAATCAAATTTTTAACAATGCTTATTTTTTGGAAAGTATTTAAAGATGTTATATAAGAGTTAATAATGTAAGTTGAGATGCCTGTCCTTATTAAAACATTGTTCCATTGTGCATAACAGAAGGCTTTTCAGAGCATTGACTTTGCACATTACTAATGTCAAGATTGTAAAAACTTTCGAATATTAAGATAAATAATCTCAACTTTCAGGACGTTAATATACATCAGACATTCAAACAATATATCTTGCTAAAATGTGGTTAATCTTATCATATGCATGATTTTTAAAGCAGAAGCATTATTGAAATCAGTTTTGTCTTGAGAGAGCAAGTGTTCAATGAATCTGATGATGTACTTATAATTTCAATTTCTGGATGGCATGCTGAAATGTCAGCATTTGTGATTCCAAATATTGGGCTAGGTTGGCCACTTTTCTATTATTGAGTTCATTTTTATAAAACTTCATAGAATAACAATTCATTTAAAAATGAAGGAATATATAAAGCTTTGGGAAATGGGATACTATTAATGTATTATGCAAAAATGACAGTAAATTAATACATTAACTTTCTTGGTAAAGACATTTTGATAATGGGAAAGCAACCTTCATATAGAGCTTCACAAACCTGCAGTACCAAACTGTCTCCCAGCATATTAAACCGAGTAATGAAAAATTCTTTCTATTTATTTATTTGTAATAGTTTATCATATTGCACAACTATACTATGAGCATAGTGAAATAGCCTATCTATAAAAAGTATGAAAACTAAAATTGAAAGATGTTTACTCATCAGACACCAGTTTTCCAGAGTACTAAATGTGAGGTTTATTGTACGTTTTCTAGAAGCATATGTGAATGTATTATTTTGCTGTTTAGAAAATAATATTTGTAAATACATATTATTCTGAAACATGAATTGCTAACTTAACAATATATTTTCTATATGTTTATCCATCACTAAATATAGTCTTTGATTTATGATGAGGCTAACATCCCATTAAAACCATAGTAAGTTGAAAATATTGAAGTCAAAAATGCATTTAATGCACCTAACCTACAGAACATTATAGCTCAGCCAAGCCTGAATTTAACATACTTAGAATACATACATTCGCCCACAGTTGGGCAAAGTTATCTAACACAAAAGCAATTTTACAATAAAGTGTTGACTATCTCAAGAAATTTTAAGGCAACAATAGTCTCCCCTTATCTACTGTTTGCATTCCATGGTTTCAGTTACCTATGGTCAACCACGGTCTCAAAATAGGTAAATACAGTACAATTAGATATTTTGAGAGAGAGAGAGAAAGAGGCCATATTAATATAACTTTTATTATAAGATATTTTTATAATTGTTCTATTTTATTATTAGCTATTGTTGTTAGTCTCTTACTGTGCCTAATTTGTAAATTAAAGTTTACATAGGTATTTATGTATGTAGAGGCAAAAACCTAGTATACATATAGGGTTTGTAGCTATCTGTGGTTTCAAGTTTCCATGGAGGGTGGAGCATATGCCCCATGGATAAAGAGGAAATGCTGTACTATTTTAAAAGTGAACACTAGCATTTCATAGGTGCTTGAAGTATGATTTCTACTGAATGCATATGAGTTTTGCACCATAGTAAAAACTGAAAAATTGTATCAAATTATGGTAAGTTGAGGACTGTATATAAATATTTATTTCTATTATTTTAATAACTGTGTAATATTCTAAGAAAAATGTTAATTTTACTGGAAATCAGTCAGTGAGTCTCATGGCTTAAATAAAATTGGAAAGTTGACTGGGATTGGTATCTCATGCCTATAATTGGAGCACTTTGTGAGGCTGTGGTGGGATCTCTTGAAGTCAGGATTTCAAGATCAGCTTGGCCAACATGAAGAAACCCCAGTCTCTCCTAAAAATACAAAAATTAGCCAGGCATGGTGGCATGCACCTGTGGTCCCATCTACTCCTGAGGCTGAGGCATGAGAATTGCTTGAGCCCAGGAGGCAGTTGCAGTGAGCTGAGATAATGCCACTGCACACCAGCCAGAGCAACAGAGTGAGACTCAGAAGAAAGAAAAGAAAGAAGGAAAGAAAGAGAGAAAGGGAGAGAGAAAGAAAGGGAGAAAGAGGGAAAGAAAGAGAGAGAGAGAGAAAAAGAGAAAAAGAGAGAGAGAAGGAAAGAGAGAGAAAGAAAGAAAGAGAGAAGGAAAGAAAGAAGGAAGGGAGGGAGGGAAGGAAGAAGAAAAAGAAAGAGAAAAGGAAGGAAGGAAAGGGAAAGAAGAGAAAGAAGGAAAGAATATTGGAGAGTTATGCAAGAACTTGGCAAATGCAAAAGCCATAAAACGGACCATGCTTGAAGCGTTTGAAGAACAGAGGCTGAGGTGACTGAACTGAGAGAGAAGCAGTAAGATATAGGCAGAAACTGCAATAATGCGGACAGATCGTGTAAAGCCTTGTAGTCCATGGAAAGCATTTCATTTAGAGTAATATGGCAAGTTTCTTGCAAAAAAAAAAAATGGGTAAATGACTGGATAGGGCAATAGAGCACATAACTAGCTTAGAACAGAGTGTATTGGGAAAATGACATATTGCTGACAGAATTTATATGTAAATGAAAATGGATAAGAAAAACAAAATGATTTCAAATGTCAAAAATTGAAGGACTTAACCTGCATAGCAAACACATTTAAAATTACAGTAATTTAAGCAGTATGACATTTAATAAATACGTAATACAAATGACACTTGAACAGTGTGAAAGTTAGGGGCACCAACACCCTGCCCCATTAAAAATCCCCATGTAACTATTGGCTCTCCCCAAATTTAACTACTAATAGCCTACTGCTGACCAGAAAGTCTTACAAATAACATAGACGTTTGGTTGCCACATATTATGTATGTTATATGTATTACGTACTGTGTTCTTACAATGAAGTAACCTATAGAAAGAAAAGGTTTTTAAGAAAATCATAAGCAGAGGTAGTATATTTACTACTAATTAAGTGGAAGTGGTTCAGCAAAAAGTTGTTCATTCTTACCATTTTCAGGTTGAGCAGGCCAAGAGGAAGAGAAGGGGTCACGTGGAGAAGCACCAGAATCTGTCATGAGGTAGAAAGAGTGAGGGCAAGGGCTTTTATTGTGGTTTCCACGGAAAGACAAGGCAAGGCAGAGTCAACAGACTTACGGTTAGAGAGTTTGAATAATTTCAGTAGGCTCTCAGGTATACAGGCTATCTCTAGTTGTAGCTGGCCCTAGGATGATAAGGGCAGATAAATATTGTCTCTTGCAGTGTATAGGTCAAATAGATAGAGCTGTTTCAGAGTATGGTCTGAATTGGTTAAGTTGTATGTGAAAGATACACTCCAGGGGGAGTTATTTTCTATCTTTAATAATTGGCTAGTCCAGGAATGGGCAGTCTCTCCTCTCTCAGCAAGACAAAATAGCATTGAGAATGCAAACACTGAGAATATATTTAATGAATTGAGAATATATTTGATAATATAGTTGATGCAATGGCTTATTAGCTTTATAAGGTAGGTTTTTTTGTTGTCAATTACTTGAAATTTCTAAGATGGACAATCACATAATGTGTAAACAAAGATAGTTTTACTTCTTCACTCTGATTCTGTATATCTCCTATTTCTTTTTATTGTCTTATTAAATGATCTAGGCCTTTCAGTAAAATATTGAATAGGACTGGGGAGAGGGGACATCCTTGCCTTGCTCCTGACCTAAGTGAGGAAGCAATTAGTTTCTCAAAATTACATTTGATTTTAGCTCTAGGAATATTGATAAGTGTCCTTCTATTTCTGGCTAGGTTTGTCTATTTAATAAGTAACACTGTGTTAATTAAATATCCATAACTAAAAAAAATAAATTTTGACCCAGAAATTTTGCTAAAGACAGCCCTTAGTTCCAGATTAATTATGGACCAAAAGAATGAAGATTCCAGAAATAAGTAAGAAGGTTTTAATGAGTTTTATGCAGGAAAATTTCTTAAACAAATCACCACTGTAAAAAAATGACAATTTGGATTACATTGAAATCCACAGGTTTTGTATATTAAAAGAAAGGACTACAAGATAGGAAAAGCTGGAAGCAGCAGCTCGCTCAAGCCTGTAATCTCAGAATTTTGAGAGGCTGTGGTGGGAAGATCACTTGAGTCCAGAAGTTTGAGATCAGCCTGGGAAAAATGTGATACTTTGCCTCTACAGAAAAATTTTAAAATGAGCTGGGTGTGGTTGTGTATGCCTCTAGTCCCTGCTGCTCCAGGGGCTGAGGTGGGAGGATGGCTGGAGCCCAGGAAAGCAAGGCTGTAGTGAGCCATGATCATGTCACAACATTCCATCCTGGGGAACAGAATGAGATCACATCTCAAAAGAAAAAATAATAATAATAATAAAGTCCTTTAATGGGATACATATTTTTCAAAATATTTATTTGGCAGTAGACTGGGAGACATAATCTATAAGTAACTGGTGCATTTCCTTCAGAATAAACAGACAATCTCTGTCCTTTTCTAGACAAATGACTGAAAATGCACTTCCCAACAGAATACATTTAGATGGGCAAAAGACTATAAAAGTTGTTCTGAAAATCATATTTTCATCAGGAAAATGTAAACCAAAACAGGGTGCAAAAATGAACTGGCAACAGAAGCCTAAAAAAATCAACAATACAAATAAAAACTTGGCAATATCGTGTGTTGACAAAGGTATGTAGCAAGAGTAATTCATGTATCTCATTATCCTGAGTGTAGCAGAACCTTTAATTCAACAGTTTACTTCTAAGTGTATATGTGACAGGACTGCTGACACGTGAGCACCAAAGTAGACTTTAGTCAGGAGAGTGTATATCATATGATTGCCTAGGTATTATATTTTAAAACAGGTCAAATTTAAAGACTGTTTTTGTGCCTTCACATATTTATCTTTCCTAACTTTCAATTGGATAGGAAATCTTCCTGAAAGAAGTTATATAGAAGAGCTTCATCTACTCTGCCTCTTCATATACTCGAACCAACTTAGGTTTGAGTGCAGACATGAAATTTGACCAGAAAGGCTGAGTACCAAAACAAGGTACTGCAGAGTAATTAATGCCCCATGGGAAGAATGGAGATCAATTAAAAATAGGAGAAATAAAGGCTACAAAGATAACTTCCTTTTTCTTCTACTGTTTTAAACAGTAGATATTTCTATCTTGCACATAATTCCACATACCTTGTGGAGAAGGCACAAGTGTACAAGAACAAGTTGTGCTTTTTGTAGTGTTAGCCCAGTAAGATACCACCTTTATCTGACTTTCCTATCTCACCGGCTCTTTTTGCTTTCCCTCTTGTATTTTGGCATACTGAATTGCAAATTTTCAGTAAGTCATAATTAGATAATATTTGTTGTTGTTCTGTTTGACAGAGAACATGCCATAAGAAAATAGATGAAGAGCCGGGCATGGTGGCTCACGCCTGTAATCCCAGGATTTTGGGAGGCCAAGGCGGGAGGATCAACTGAGGTCAGGAGTTCGAGACCAGCCTGACTAACATCGTGAAACTCTGTCTGTACTAGAAATACAAAAATTAGCTGGGCTTAGTAGCGGGCGCCTGTAATCCCAGCTACTTGGGAGGCTGAGGCAGGAGAATCGCTTGAACCTGGGAGGCAGAGGTTGCAGTGAACCGAAATCACACCATCACACTCCAGCCTGGGTGACACAGCGAGACAGGGAAACCCTGCTTCAAAAGAAAGAAAAAAAAAGAAAACAGGTGAAGAAAAAAAGAAATATGTTAATATTAACTAAATCTCAGTATCTATATACAACATTTCTACCATTCGGTATAAGCTTTTTAATACATGCAGAGAAAAGGCTAGAGGCATAAATAGATTGACATAAATTGGGGGAGGTGATAATAAATTGAGAGATAGAGATAAGATTATTTTCCTGAAATGTGATCAATTATGAACTTACTCTAATAATTTATTAACATTAATATTTGTATTTGAATTTAGCACATTAAAATAATTAAAGTAGCATTAAATAATTTTAACAATTAGGTGAATTTTTCTACCTGACAATGGTAATATTTCTTATATTATCCCTATAGAATTATAAGACAAAGATTATGAAAAGCATGAAGGTTTTGGATTTATTATAAAATAAATAACATTTTTTTCAAAATTCTTTCTGTACCTTATTGAAATTTGAAAATAAGTTATTTCTAAAATAGAGTTGGAATACTTCCTATGGAAATGATATAAATAATATAAATAATTCCATTACAGATTATTTTCTGTACTGCAGAAAATAAAATATTTTTCTAATTTTCCATAATTTTACTTATATATGAAATCATATTGCATTTTCTTATTCCCCTTGCATAACATTTGCACATTAACCACTTGTAAAAATTTTGACCAACTCAATTTAGTCTGCACTCGGTCATGTATAATCCGGCACCCCAACAAACTACACCACCATTTCTTATTATCCTCTTTTGCATGGATGGAGCTTACCTAAAATTACTGTTTTTTACATTTGCAGACATCATTAATATGCTACGTCAGTTTGTGTGTTGTGTTTTTCATAAATCTAATGTTATTATTTCATTTTACTTATTTTAGCAGTGTTTTATTTCATGTCATGGTTTTTGATTTTGAGGAAATGATATAAACTGTCAGAAAGAATTGAATTTTGTTTCCAAAACTAACAGTACACTTCATTAGAAGCAGAAGCTACTTTATTACAAGTGAACTTGCTGTTTTTGCAAGTTAGGGGCATTAATGTATTGGAGAGGATATATGTAAAGGTTTCTGAGAACAATAAAATGAGTGCCAGAGTACCTTGTCAACCTATCACACACACAAAAAAAGCACTACTATTTCTATAAAATATCATTTTTGAGATTCATATAGAATAAAGTGGTACAGTTACCAATGAACATTAGAAAACAAGAAAATATTATGCCCAATCCATTAAACAGGTTTTACTTTACCAAACTGTTACTAGATTAGCTGCCTATTTAATACTTGGAAAGTTCTACTTAAAATAAATAATGATCTTGCAACATACATATGCTGAACATATTCAGACAAAAAATTAATGGTTCTATTGACTTCAGTGATAATAAATTCCTGGCATTTGCCAAACAAGTTTTTTTTTCTGAATTTCTGCGGAGAATAACATTATGTCCTCTCAAGCACACATGAAGTGAGACAATTAAGTTCTCATTAATTTATTGTAATAGATAAGTCATTTTTTTCCTGAGAAATGACAAACTATAGTTCAATATACTCTTGCTCTAAAGGTTCATTGCTTAACATTCAGGCTTGGTTTAACCTTTGGGAGTCAGTGATGGAATAGGCCTTCCTTCAGAATTTTCTGCAAGTTAAATGAAAAGTCTCCGAAGTGAAATGTTATTAAAACATCTTCAGACTTTAGAGACACATTTCAAAATCTCTTTTCATGCTGCTTTGTCAGAGCTAACCTGGTAAATTTGGAAAAAAAAAAAGCCAAAATAAAACTTACAACATTGCATTTTTACTGAATAAAAAATTACAGTAAATGTGTTAAAAAATTGCAGTGTATATATTTTTTGACCAATGTCGATAAAGGAATGAAATAAGCTAATCCACAAAATTAAAAGCCTGGTAGTATACAAATAACTATAATAAATTGATTGGCTTCGATTTTCCAGCTTTAACAAAAGAAATTATCGTAGGTGACTTATTATTTTCCTTTTACATTTATAGTCATATTATTTCTATAATTCAACCAAAACATATAAAACACTGGTAATTTTAAAATTTACTTTCTTTTTAAAATTTTAGAACATTTAAAATTTTTTTTGTCACAGATATCCCATTATGGAACTATTAGTAAGTCAGAAGTACTTATGTTACATAAAATATGCTAAAAAATAAATCATAATATATTTTACTTAAGGGCGAGAAAAGCAGAATATACTAAAAGAAAGTTGCATAATTAGGAAAATATTAAGAATATAAAGAACAGAAGTTAACCTAGACAAATTATATTCAGCACAGTTTATAGGAGCAAAGGACAATTCATGAGTTGGATATTACTGAGAATCGGAGAGGTTCAAAGATCTCCACTCAGCAACATGGAAGCAGTATTTATAGACAGAAAACATAATTGATGTACAGAAACAGCTTGATTGGTTATAGCTGAGCATTTGCCTTATTTGGACATGTTTTAATGAGGTACTCAACTTACACAGATATGATCTGATCAGTTGGTAGCATGTAATCGGCTTCGCTGCTATGGTTGGCTGAACCTCAGCTACTTGTTATGGTATAGACTCAGGTTGCAGTTTGTTTACAAACAAAGTTAGTTTTCAGTTTTCTACATATGGATTCAAAGTACAGAAACAGATTTACGTCAAATTAAATTTATCAATTTCCTCCTTTTGGTTAGCCTTTCAATTTTGAGAGATTGAAAAAAACCTTGGTCACTGATGTCACTCTTACGATCACAGTGAACTTTTTTGGTCACTGTATTGAATTCATAATTCTTGATGTCAGGTCAGTTATATGTTTCATGTTATTTTGTTATTTTCATTATTCTAACCATAGTGAAATCATTTGATATAAAACAGATGGATTCATATAAGCATTTAAATCTATTGAGAGGATATACCCCCGCCAATACGATGGCTATTAGGAGGATAGCAGAGCAACACTTTGTTTCAATAAAGGAATAAATAAATACATACATAAATAAATAAATACTAAAATAAAATTACTTTTCAAGCATTCCTCTTCTACAAACTTTCTACAACTTTCTCATACGTATTTAAATCAATATTCTAAACTTCTCCTTTTTCTTATTTTGAAACAACTAGTCATTTCATTTTAAGGAAAAAATTACTCTGTTTCATAAAACAGAATAATTTCACATCTTCTACCTTTTCCTTATGAAAAACACATCTTGCTTTTCTTGTATATTTGCATATAGATAATTTTTAAATTATTTATTGTAATATCAGTTACACATATTAATTAGAATTTTTATCCGTTAGTGACCTTAATTTTCAGTCAATGCTTGAAAGCAAGCAATTATGAACTACCATATCAGAAATCTACAGACTGACAAATCTATGAATCATAATTTCTAGATGCATATTCTTTCTCATAGTAAAATTTGTGAGTGTGGAACAAAACATGTTTACCATGTTTAGTCTCTCTGTAATAAGAAACTGTAAAAGAGAAACTTTTGTTTAGGGTTTTTTTGCTTGTGATAATTAAATTATTTATTCATATATTTTCCTCAGCCTCAACTTTCCTCTCTTTATGATAAAAATAGTAAAACCTTCTTATATAGAGAGGAGAGCTTTCACACAGAAATTTTATCTTACATCTATTTAGCTCACTTGTTTTTAACAAATATCCCTGAGTTACTCATGAAGATGAGACATTATCAGCTAGCCAATAACTAAAGCTATTTTTCTTGCTGACAAATTTTGCAGTATAGAGACAACATAAGCTTAATTTACCCCTAGGCATAGCTAGGAAATCATGTGTCTGTATATTTAATGCTGACCACTCTGAAGATATGTGCCTGTTTTAATCAAACCAATAATATCTCTATTTATCTAAGATTACTCAAATCATGTAAACTTGAAAAGAATTTGAGTTATATCTTATTTTTCTGAGACAATGCTTAATTTATAAATGTGTGCATTTTAAGCCAATTAAATAGAGCATTTTTTACAGTTTAAAGTTTTAATATTATTAGAAGATAAAACTATCAC
The DNA here is from genome assembly GCA_963573385.1 of Cacajao melanocephalus. NCBI lineage: Eukaryota > Metazoa > Chordata > Mammalia > Primates > Pitheciidae > Cacajao > Cacajao melanocephalus. The sequence goes on along the minus strand of CAUYLG010060115.1, from coordinate 81,667 downwards.
ATGTATGATAAAACTATCACACATACAGTTATATATAAACATTTACACCAAAACAAATCTTATAGCATTCATTCTAAAATTTTAGCCTGAGCGAGATACTGTAATATAAGCATTTTGTAGGCTTGTATTCAGCATAAAAAAAAAAGAGGTTTTATAATCAGAGACAAACTTTTTTTGTTTTCAGGATTGAATGACAGACCAATCATGTTTTGTTGTTTGTTTGCCTTGTTTTTGAAGCAGTTCCCGGGCATAGCAAAGATCATGACAAGAAAGAAGAGGGCAGAGTTGGTAGAGAATTTACAGATGTGGTTAGAGAAAAGGGGTTTAGTTGACTGAAGGGTTCCCACAGGAGAAGCAGTATCAAATAGAGATAAGAGAAAGGACTAGTGTGTGTGTGTGTGTGTGTGTGTGTGTTTAATAGGCCAAGTGTCAATTACATTCAGACATGTAGACCTTCTGGACTTGATCTGAAACCCCACCAAAAAATTCTTATATTCTTTCTGAGAACTTAGTTGGTTATTGTCTTAGAAGTAAAGTGGTTGGCTATTTCCTCTAGTGGGAAAAGAGTCTAAGCCAAAGGGATGGCCTATAAGATGGCAGGTACAAAAATGAATCATTTCTTTTCCAATGGCCGGGGTATTTCCAAAAAAGCCAGACATTTTGGTACACTATAATTGTTAGTTTGAGATACCTTGGTTTGGATTTAAAGAGGAGGTTCTCATGGTCCCTGTATCTATTGCAGATTTTTGTAAGAAGTCCCCCTTCCCGTGACGACTGTAACTTCTAAGTTACCTTTAGGGAAGCTCACCCATTTTTCTAGAAGAGCATGAGTCTTGGATCGATGGTTCCTGAACATGAAATTGGCTGAAGCTCTATATGGAGAAGTTCTAGACTCTGGGTCCAGTTGAAGCCATAATTCCCTGTCTTCTAGTAGCCTTGACTACCTATTGAACCTAGTCCAGTTTCTGTTGGACCTAGTCAGACACTGAAGGCCTCGCTAAAGGACCTAGCCTTATTTCTGTTGCAACATATAAACCTAAAAAAGATCAAAAGGTTTAAATAAACTCAGCTGATAACAGGTTTGTGATTGACTCTGAGACAGATATCATTCACAACCTCTAGGTGGTGCGAGAGAGCAGTGGACACTGTTTCAGCAGGTACCTTCACTTGGTCACTTGCTGCTCCTGGAGGTGACTGGAGGTCTACTCTAGATCCTACTTCTGATTCAAAACTATTAAAAAAAAAACTACACAACTAAATTTAGGAGAGTTTTCTTAATGAAAAGAATTCATAAATCAAGCATCACTCTAAACCAGAAGACATTCAGAGAGCTCCACCTAGCAATGAGCAGGCAGTATTTATATACTGAAAGGGACATGGTGACATACAGAAACCACTTGATTCATTTCAGCTCGGCTCTTGCTTTGTTTGGGCATTGTGTGATGTTGCATTTGCTCTATAGGAACATGGTTTGTTCAGTTGGCAGCCACTAATTGGCTGAAGTTTGGCTGCTACCACTGGCTGAGACTCAGCTACTTGTTAGGAGAATAGACTGCTAAGTTAAGTTGCAGTTTGTTTACATAGCATGTTAGATTGCAATTTGTTACATATGGTTTCAAAGTACAGAGACAATATTAGGTTAAATATAATATACCAATTTATATTATTGTAATGCTAAGAATGGCCAATACCATCAATAGATGTTTAAAACAGTGAACTAATGTAACACTCTCAGAAATTGATTGTGGAATTCTAAATTAAAATAAAAAACACCTGGAACAAAATTTCCTGTTATTTATTTATACTGTAAATATAAACATAACTTAGAATCCAACAATTCTACAGTTGATTATATATTCAATTAACTCTTCACCTGTGCACAAATATCACTATTATATTGAGAAAAATAAGCAAGTCTTACAACATACATACAGTGTAATTGTATAGATACAAAGTTTAGATGTAAGACAAATACAACACACGTACCCTAGATATGGAATTAAACCCTAATATTTATAAGGAATTGAGAAACACATTATGTAGAATAAGAGTTATATTTTGAAGAGAGGATGGTATAAGAAATACTAGCATCTTCTAAAATAGTGGTAACACTTTCTTTCTTAAATAATGGGTAAAATTTGTCTTATTTATCAGTTAATAAATAAAATCTCTACAAATTATTAAAAGATAAATGACATATATGGAAAAAATACTATATATGTGTACATACACACACATACATATGACAAACTTTTATATTCTTTACCATCCTAAAGATCATATAGGTCAGTAAGAAAAAGCTGAATCTCTAGAAACAGCAAAGGTCTCAAGGCAAAGATATGTACAGATTTAAAAAGAAATAAAAGTGGCCAATTAATGTTCAAAAAAACTTTATAAAATCCTATTACTGGGAATGTATTATTTTAAAATCCTGACAAAACTGAGCAAAGATCATGACTCTCACACGTTTTCTCTTTGTCATCACCCTATATACCCTTTTTCTGTCTCTGTCTCTCTCTCTCTCTCTCACACACACACACACACACACACACACGTAAACACACACACATATAAGCACACAAAGGAGAACAATAACAATATGTCAATAAAAACAATGGAAACATTCTAATATTTATTGTCAAAAATTGTTTAAATAAAATATAAGACAATGTAATATATTACTTTGAGGAATTAGAAAAAACTGTTTTATTGACAAAGACTTCATGTACCATAAAATTCAATCTGTAAACCGTGAAATTCTGTAGAATTTAGTATATACAGAGTTCTGCAACCATCATTACTATCTAATTTTAGAACATTTTCGTCACTTTAAAAAAGAAACTCCATATTAATTTGCAGTCACTTATTCCCTCCTCTCCCCAGGCGATGGCAACCAATAAGTTACCCACTGTCTCTATAAATTATCCTATTCTATATCTTTTGTATAAATAGAATTATACATTATGTAGCCTTTGTGGCTGACTTATTTCAGTTAGCATAATGTAATCAACTTTCGTTCATGTTGCAGTATGAGTAAATCCTTCATTCTTTTTATTGCCAAATAGTATCGCATTGTGTAGGTATAATGAATTTTATCTGTTCATCATTTTCCAAATATTTGTGGTTTTTTCTACACTTTGCTTATTATGAATAACAATGCCATAGACATTTATGTATAAATTTTTTTCTGGATAGATGTTTCAATTCTCTTGAGTACATAATAGGAAGTGGAATTACTGAGTCCTGTCATAACTCTGTTTAGGGGAGAATTGTCGAACTGTTTCACAGACTGCTTGAATGATTTTATGTTTCTACCAGCAATATTTAATTATTTTATATTTCCATGTACTCACTAAACTTCTTAATGTCTATTTTTGGATTATAGCCATAATAGTATGTAATGTATCTCCTTGTGGTTTTCATTTGCAATTTCATAATCACTAATGATGTTGAACATATTTTTGTGCTTACTTTGGCTATTTGCATATCTTCCTTAAAATTCTTTTGTAACTATTTGCACAAGATTAATTGGTATATTTGTCTTTTAATTACTGAGTTTTAAGTGCTGTATATGTATATTTCTTGCAAGTATTTTATTAGATAAATAATTTGCAGTTATTTTCTCCTATTATGTGCTTTTTCAATTTTTAATTGTGTTATTAAAAACTCTTATATTTTTATTTGTATAGAGTCCAATTTAGCTATTTAAATATTATTGAAGATATTTCCTTTCATTCTGTAGATTGTCTTTTCACTTTTTAACAGCAACCTTAGAAGCAGTAAAGGTTTTCATTTGTATTCAATTTAATTAGTTTATTTTTTCTTTTGCTGTTTGTTCTTATTCATGGAATGTGATATGCTTTGAAAAGAAAATAAGTCTCCAATTTATTTGTGGTTGCACAATACAAGTTAAAACATATTTAATTAAACATAAGGGGTTAAAAAAAGCTTCATATATAAGCAGAGGAAGCTTTTATGACATTTTAGTAGAATATTCTTAAACAGTACACAAAGAAAAAGCGTAACATAAAATTCAACTCATTGAATTGCATTAAAATGTGAAACTGCTATGCAAGAGGTACCATTAGGAGATGAGAAATGAAATACCTAGAATGGGAGAAGATATTTGCATCCCATGTAATCAATAAGAGGCATATAATAAAAATATGTAAGGGATCTTTACGAATTCTTTGTCAAAATATTGAGAATTCAATAGTATAATGAGAGAGAAAAGTGACTAGGAAATTTGTAACATAGGGTATACAAAAGGTCAACAAGCAGAAATAAGTACAGTGAAAAATATACAATTTCACCACACACCTACCAGAATTACCATAAAAATAAAAGAAAACATACATGAAGCAAAGATGTGTTGCTACCAGAACTCTCATATGCTGATGAAGAGAGGAAATGTGTACAATCATTTTGAGAGAATATTAGGTATGATGTACCAAAGCTGAGCATACACAAACTGTAACTCAGAATTTTTCTGAGTTATATATATATACCTGTTCTGATGGCACTATATCTACAAAAGGACCAATTTTATAGAAGACAGTTTTCACACAGACTGGTGTTGGAGTGGGGATAGTATCAGGATGATTCCACCACATTACATTTATTGTGTACTTTATTTTATTATTATATTATAATATATAATGAAATACAGTACACCATAATTTAGAAGTCAGTGGGGGCCTTGAGCTTGCTTACATGCAACTAGGTGGTCCCATCTGGGAGTGATGGGAGACAGTGACAGATCGTCAGACATCAGATTCTCATGAGGAACTTGCAACCTAGATCCCTCACATGTGCAGTTCAGAATAGGGTTTACGGTCCTATGAGAATCTAATGCTGCCACTGATCTGACAGGAGGCAGAGCTCAGGCAGTAATGTGAGTGATGGGAGTGGCTATAGATACAGGTGCAGCTTCTAACTTGCCTGCTGCTCAACTCCTGCTCTGAGGCCAGATTCCTAAAAGGCCATGGACCAATACCAGTCCATGGCCTGGGTCTTGGGGACTCTTCCCATAAGAAGTCAGAAACAGTGGTTCCCTAGGAAGGGGGTAAGATAGGAGCTTTGAGACTGACCCAATAGTCTCATAAATACTTTCTTAAAAGATAAACATGGAAATTGATCCTTCTGGTCTCAAAACCTCAAACTTACGTTTAGTTTATGTGAGTTCATTTTTCAGGAAGGGACCATGAGGCTTCCCCCAAGAAAAGTATCAAAGAACTGAAGCTCATCAGATCCCATTCAGAAAATGAGATGCCGTATCTCTCATTCATTATAAATGCTTCCTATAAACTTCCAGTTTTAGTCAGGAAGATGGGTTTGAGACTCAGCTGCAGCATCCAATTAAAGCCTTTTTCCTTGGTAATACTGATCATCTCAGTCATTGCCTTTCTGTGTGGTGAGCAGCAGGAACTAAGGTCACAGCTTGAAGGAAACATAGGAAGGTTACCTGAATGCTAGCAGTATCACTCTCATGATCAGGGTCTCATTCCATAACTGCTGCTTGCAATTTGTGCAAAGTCCTTCAACTGTATATATACTTGGGTTCCATTTTCTCCAACATAGTTAAAAAGTCTTGTTATAGAATTAAACATTTGCATTATTAATCTAATTCTCATATATATGTATACAAATATATATGTGTGTATACCTGTCTATAACAATATATCCAAATACTGTGATTACTTCTGATAAGTAGTATAGAAAGGGTATTGTAGCAAGCTTTCAATTTTTACTTTTTTTTCTTTGACTTTTATAGAATATAAATTTCACCTTAATATTAAACCACAATTTTAACACTATAATATACTGCAATTGTAACATAATACAATCATTGATCTTAAAAAGCTATAAAAATGTCAGCAGGTAAATATTTAATTCAAGATTTTATCACCTGTGCTCTGCTGAACCACTAAATTTGTTTCTTTAATAGTTTCTTCCTACAATGCTTCTTTCACTAATTCTTTTCACATGGCTTGGTAAGTTTGAGTTGTTATAAAATTATATGTATTACCACAGACCTGGTGTCTTAGGAACAACAGAAATTTATTTCTCAGTACTCAAGATTAGAAGTCTGAGACAAGGGTGCCAGTATGGTGAGGTTATGGTGAGGGCAGATGACCATCTTTTTATAACTTCATCAGCCACAAAAGGGCTGGTAGCTCTCTGGGGTCTCTTCTACAAGGTAATTAATCCCACCCATAAAAGCTTCACTCTCATGACTTAATCATCTCCCAAAGGTCCTATCTCCTAACACCATAATTTTAGGAGTTAGGACTTCAATGTATGAATTGGGGTTGGGTGACACAAACATTCAGGCCATAACAATGTGTTATTGCTATTACTATTTTGCTCATGTTACAAATATGGCAAAATATAATGATAATATTGGAAATTAATTTTCCTAAAGGCTAAGTTTTAAGATAAAATTCTCTGTCAAGTATTTCTTAAGTTCATTATGAAATTTTCTAGCCTGTGCCTCTAGCTTTGAATATATAAATTTATTTTCACACTGAATACATTTGATAATAATAAGCAAATATATTATATCTCTTTTGCTAATTGTGAGCAATCTCAAATCAAGTAGTTTTTCTGTATTATCCTTGGTGTTCCCATTCAACCACAGTGCCTTGCTTATATGAAGTTCTCAATAAACGTAAGTTGTCATAAGAAAGGTAAGGCAAACAATCCACTGCATTTAAAAAACAATTGTTTAAGTGTTAATGCTTATCTATATTGTCCAATTTTATAAATATTCTGTGCAGTATACATACATATATATGTATGTGCATATTTATGTATACTATATGTTTAATTACAAATAGTTTGAACATGTGTTAAGGAAGTCATATGCTCATATAATTTCATATAATTATCTCAATATACATTAAACTTATAAGCAAAACTGTTAACAATATAAGAATTTATTTTATATTCTATAATTTATTTAACTGTTTCTCACACACTTCCTGGTATAATTTAAACACAGTTATTCCTGCCTGGGTAATTTTTTAAGCTGTTTTCTTTGTGGTTTAAATTTTTAGACAGACTAAATTAATACCTGATAAAAGTATAGATAGAGTCTAAATACACATTATTCTGTCCATGACTATATGCTATATATTTATTTTTGTCATCAAGGTTTTTGTAAGAACAGCAACACTTCTCTATTGGCAGTTAATTATTTATAAATAATTTACTGAATCTATGACTTGTAAGAGTAATTTCTGTATGCAAAAATTAGGTTGCTAAGCTTTCTTTCACCAAATTTATACAAATAACTATACAGAGAAAAAATTAATTTACAAACTGAATAAAGAATACCTTCCTGGGTAAGTAGAGATGCAGCTGTTGAAAGACTAAAGCTTGATAAAACAATAGCAATAGTGATAATATCACTGCTCATACTGAACAATCAATTTGGTATTAGAAACTGTGGTATCTAATACTGACTATGTAATTGACATGCTCTATTACCAGTAGGAATTCCAGGATGTTTTTGTTCATGTCAGCTAAGGAGAGAATTCAAGAATACTAAAAGCCAAACAAAAAATATTGGCCTGATTTTATTTTTTCTTTTAAAACTATATCGGTAATTTTTCAAGGCACTAAAAAATTTCTAGAATTTAGAAAATTCAATAAAATTGAAAAAAAAATATGAGTTGTTCTTCACTGAAATTAATGTAATTCACTCATTGAAAGTATGTCATTGAATATGGACAAGTTAAATACATAAGTTAGACACTGATGAGTACACAGATAAACCTATATATTTAAAAATATGACATCTATTATTTTTAGAAATGCATATTTTTGAGATTTTTTAAAAATGTAATACTTAAATCTAACTAAACAACAATATATTCATAAAGCATCTCTCAAGACTAGTATACCTCTAAGCTTACTAGTCCCAGAGAACTGTCCCTCATCAAAATATAAGATGTATAAGATTTTACTTTGTCAATTTTCAAATTAACAGCATTTAATTATTGGCTTTGTAATAATTACACATTCTCTGTCTTAATTTAACATGGAACCTCAGCTTATACTTCATACTTATCATCTTGAATATGAAATATATAGGGTGGGCCAGCAGGCCTGAAATTCAGGTGTGATTTCTATGTTACAGTCTTCAGGTAGAACTCCTTCTTCTTTCGAAAACCTCTGTTTTTGCTCAAAATATTTTAACTGATAGGATAAAGCCCATTCACATTATGGAGGTTTACCTTTTTAAAATTGAAGAAAAATATGTGCATTTTCAGTGATAATATCAATGTATTTTCTTACAAACTGATGGTATCCTAGTTCCTTGTTTTACCTAAGACTTAGCTATCCTTTTGCACTTATAAGAACCACTCTTACCTCATTGATTAAGAAGATCTAAGTTATTTCTTTGCATAAAAAGAAAGATGTAGGTAACGGGGGGATGGAGGCAGCAAACCACATTGCCATGTGTGTACCTATGCAACAATCCTGCATGATCTGAACATGTACCCCAGAACCTAAAGTACAATAAAAAAAAAGAGAGAAAAAAAAGGAAATACTATACCAAAATAATGTAAATAATGCCTTATTTTACACGTATAGACTATTTATTTGCAAAGAGCTTCTTTAAAATAATAGGTTAAAATTTTATAAAACTGAAGTTGATAACATTTAAATATCAAGGCCAAAAAATAGTAATTTGTACAAAGTCAAATTATATTTTATGAATTCAGTAATTTTAAATTAAATCATTATATTACAGAAAAGAAGCTCTGAGGTAACACTCAGCATTTTTTGTTGAATCTTAACAGAATATCTCATAGTAGTTGGAAATAAAAATTGACTCTCTCAGAATAATAACTTAGTAAACATTTTTATTATTTAAAAAGGTCTTTAGAACCCATGAAAAGTAGTAAGTACTTTAAAAAATGAAAATATGTATATAACTTTGGGACAATTATCGTGTGGGGATCACCACCTGAGATCTCGATCAGGTTGGGTCCACCACCTGAGAGGCTGATCATCACCTGCAGAGCTCTGTCCTACAGACCCTGACTCAACAACAGATGAATGAATGCACTCTCACACCCAGTGCAGAGATTTCGAGTGGGCTCAGCATGGTCATCAACTGCTTTCAGAGGGCGATTGCAGCTAACTAACCCCCACTACCTATACCTCCTCACATTTATTCAGTATAGATTTACTAACAGAGGTTCTAAGTCAACATGCTTGTGTATAATTAACATGGTTAAAAGAGTGGTTTTACAAATGATGAAAACTTTTGATTTCTGGGCCCAGAGTAAACACCATTAATGGATAATTCCCCTTCGACCTCCCTCTGAGAAGACAATCCAGCACAGTTTACACGAGTAAACAGAGTAGAGACAAAGGGATGTAGGGTAAACTGACTAAACTGGGGAAGCTTTTATTGTCCCTAATCTTACCCTATGACTTAAAATTCTAACATAATTAACTGGCTGTCTTCAGCCCATTCCATTAAAAACTTTTGGCCTTCCAAAAGGTTTGAAACTGTAATATTCTAACTTTCCCCAATATTTCCTTAATATTTTGCAGGCCACCCCAAGTGAATCCCAACATATCTTAAAAGAAATCTGGCACTGCTATTAAGAGATTAAAAAATTAGGGAAAATATTTTCTATTGGAATTTTTTTTTTGTTTTCTCAAATAATGTTATGGATGGTTATAAAGAAATTACATTGAAAAATTAAATTCTTAAATGTTATTTGAAACTCTATTTTATACACTCAAAAATAGTGGTAGCTATTATTGGATATTCTTATTATCCATTTGCGTGCAAAGTAATAATATCCTAGCACTTTGAGAGGCCCAGGCAGGCAGGTCACCTGAGGTCAGGAGTTCAAGACCATCCTGGCAACATGGTGAAACCCCATCTCTACTAAAATACAAAAATTAGCTGGGCATGATGGCAGCTGCCTGTAATTCCAGCTACTCAGCAGGCTGAGAAGGGAGAATGGTTTGAATCTGAAAGACAGTGGTTGCAATGAGCCAAGATCACACCAGTGTATGCTAGCCTGAGTGGCTAAAAGAGACTCCATTTTAAAAAAAGAAAAATCACAATCTGGATGTAATCTTTTCCTGATACCAAGTTCAAATCTGCTGATTTCCGTCTCATGATAAGTTAAAAAAGAGAGACAGGGAAAGAAGTAAAATGCATGATTCATTCCAATAAAAAAAAATAGAATATGAACTGGCAAAACCTGGTGAGGACACGTATCAAGAGTGTTAGTCAGCAAGTGTTTGTCAGAGGCATCATTTAAAAGCCCCAATGACAGCTTGAGAATATCCTTTTCAAAGTAAAATGAATCGATATACTCAACAAGACTTATTTTCCTCACCTATTTTAAGTCATATTTTTTACTGGCAGTGTGATTCTTCTCAGGCAGATTTGTAAATTAGTAAGAGCTCTAAGTAATTCAGTGTCAAGTTTATAATTAGGAAACATTAAGTTTCTATTCTTATTTTTAAATAATACATTTATTTTGATAATTTCCAATGTCTACTAGTTGTTTGTTCTACAGAAGTCTTTTCTGTTATATGCAAATGCAAATATTTTATTTGCTCATAAACCTTAGGAAATTTCCAATCTGTTGCTTAGATGAAGCATAACTTTTTTCTTAATTTTTACGTCCATTCAATGAATGTTTTTTTTTTATTCTGCTTAATAAAAAAGGCCTAAATTAAAGATCAACAGTTCAATGGCTGGTCATAGTATTCATTTGAAAGCCTAGTTGTTATGCAAATTATTTACAAACTAATTTGAATATGAATTACTGGCACTTTTATAGCTAAAAAATATTATTGCTATAGTTGTGCCAAGAGGATAAGCAAGGGTACTTTGAAACTCCAGACAGTAACATTATAAGATAATCTTGAGTGAATAAATCTCTGAACAAAACAAGAGTCTCTTGAGGCTTTTCCATATGGTCTGTGTTGTTGTAATGCTTTGTACATAGCAATAAGCTGCCTGTAGTTTTGCTAATATAATAAAAATAAAGAAATATAAAATTTTTACAAATACAAATAAAGTTCCGATGTGATATTAGACATATTTAAAATATTTCTTAGCTTTACACATCATTGCCAAATGAGAAATACATTTTAATTACATTTAATAAAAACCGTTGAAAAACATATTTCATTATTGAATTCATTAATACATATTTGTTTAACACCATTTTGTTTCAAGCACTCTTCTAGACCCTAGAGATAAAGCAATGAACAAAAGAAACAGATATCATCTTGTGGAGCTTATATTTTAGTTGGGGAGACAATAATAGCAAATATGTATAATGTTAGAGAGGGATAATTCCCCTAGAGAAAACTAAGGTAGAAAATTTGATAAGTTTGATAAGGAATATACCAGTGGTAGAAAGCGTTTAATATAAAATATAGGAGACAGATTTTTGCTGAAAAATTATAAATTTTGAGTAAAACTAGATAAATGTGAGGAAGCATTTCACCAAAGTAAACATTTTTAAGTTTGCTACAAATAAAATTGTATTTTATTTCACAAAATCAAACATTTTTAGATAAAATATTCTAAGAAGTGCAAAGGCCCTGAGAATGTATGCCTAGCATGCCTTGAATGCCTGACGAACAGCAAAGAGACCAAGATGAATCACACACAGTAGTGAAGTTGGTGAAATAATAAGAAATAAGGTCAAGTAGAAAACAAGATGGTGGAGAGAGGTGGGTAAAATGAATGGAACTTATATGGAGTTTGACTTTTGTCTAAGTAAAATGAGAATATTTGTGAGATTTAGTGCAAAAAAGGGCTATGCACTTTAACATGATTATTAAAACTGTGTTAAGTGTAGAATGAAGATGACTAATGCTAAAGTTAGGAAGTCATTAAAACAATGAAACGGAAAGATGATAGTGTCTTGGAGCAAATAAATGCAATGCATATTATGGTGTGCAATTAGGAATGTATTTTGAAGCTACAGCTTTTCATCAAATTTGTTGAAAAATTAAATTGAAAATGCTTAAGCTTGAGAAAAATAAAAAAAATACAAGGTTTTTGGATTAAACTACTGGTACATATTCATTGAGTTCGCTAAAACTGTAGAAGCGGCATATATCACATGGTTGGAAAGAGGGATGGAAAATATTTAGTTTTAAACATGTGAAGTTGCTTGAGATGCTTATTTGCCATCTAGGTAGCAATATGAATGAAATAGGAAATAATTTAGTTGAGATAATCAGACTCACATTTTATTTAACAGCATTTGTCATGCTCTTCTATTGATAGACAATTGGAAGGGAGGCATCCAGGTCAATGAACTAAATTGGAAATAGGGAAATTTACTACCAATAAAAATATCATACGTAGTGGACACATGGTTCATACTCTAACCAAACTATAATGGGCAGAAGTATATTGTTTAATACTGGGATCTAAAATATAACCAATAAATAAATAAACCTTGAACTAAAGACTTTTGGAGTTGCTAATTTTCTCTAAAACCACCTTTTCAAGAAACAATCTGCTCTCAAAAAGACCACACCCCACTGTTATATATATTATTCATAACCCTGGTAAGAATTCATAACAATATATTCCACCAGCATACAGATGATTATTTTGAAGTTTGCTCATAATTGTACAAAAAGGTATGGAGCTGCCAGGTTATCTCAGGTTACAAACTGGGAGAATTCGTGCATAATCTCAGAAGTGAGAATTACAATTCTGACGTAACTAGTTACCATTGTTGAGAATCAGGGATCATGAGAAAGTCTGCAAGGCCATCTCATCTGACCACAACATTCTCCATGGATAATGCTTTTTCTTTCCTTTCTCATTCATTTCCAAATATTTTATAAACTCCTCTCATTGACAACTTCTAACCCAAAATGCGTAGGTAAAGAGAGTCCGGAAAAGGCTCCTCTTTTGCATTGCACAGAAGAATGTGGGGATAATACTGAGTAGACCAGCTAGTACAGTATAGCCCACCTCCTCATAGAGTCAGAATACACACGTAATAATAACAACATCAGACTTTACCCTAACTTGATGCAACCGTCTCTCATATCATGAAAGTCATGCTTACCTCCACCATAAACGGAGACACACTTTCCATATGCCACTTTATATTTACTGATATTTATTTATTTCTAGCTCATTTACAATTACAATAAGGTACCTTGCTTTTTAATACTGAATTAAATACTGAAATATGTAGAAAATCTTACTATGTAAGAAATACGAAGGAAATCTTACTATCTTACTGTGTAGGAAATATTACCAACTTACTATGAGATAGTAAAAAATGAAAGAAAAACTTGATTTCGTATATTTCACATATATTTAATACACTCATGCACATGCACACAACAGACACACACTATGCACACAAACACACACACACACACTGTGGATATAAAGCAATGATTACATTTATGTTTCAAATTTTCTCATGGATAATTTGGAGAAAAGGAGCTGCACCTATATAAACTCTCTGGTTTTCTGACCTGCATATTGTGACAGTGGGAGATATATTAACATCTATTTGTTTCTAGTTTAGATACCCTACTACCTGAAACTAGAACTAAGTATTCAAAATATTATTCTAATGGGCTTTCAGGCCATCTTCTTTATTTAGCTCAAAGTAACACCAATGAGTTCTGTTGTCTAGATATTATGTTTTGAATTATAATGAGTTATATTTAGGAAGATGCCTTATTATTCCATAATCCTCTGTGGATTATCCTGAGGACAAATTAAATTTTATACACATATAAATAAGGGTTTTGGCAGAAGCACTGTGGGCAGGGAAGAAAATAAATATATCCAGGTAAGTTTCTTAATGTATAACTCTCTCAGAAAGGGCGTGTGAGCATCTTAGTGAAACCTTGTGAAATCAAGACAGCAATTTAACCATAGAATATTATAAAAACATAATCATTAAAGCTTCTGAATACTGTAAATAGAGAAACATTTGTTTATGAAAATCTATTAAATCTTAATGAGAACAGTGGATGTCTGTGTCATTTGTGACATTGTTTATTACCTTACTATGGTACCCCTTCCACTCATTTTTCTTAGGACAGCTCTCTACTGGTAATGTGCAGCCAAATATACATGGTTTTCCTATCCTCCAAACAACCAAGCATGTTGTTTTACACCCTTTCACTCAAGGGCATTTTGGAGAGGCTCTATTCTAGGCAGGTATGGGTGAGAGAAGCAAGTTACCCTTCCTCTAGCCAGGTCCTCTAGAAGTCCTACCCCAGGTATAACACCAAGAATATGGAGGTTCCAAACATTTCTTCCTCAGCTGGTGCCTTCATTACACAGCAGCTCAAAGGCCCAGGTTTGCTACTCCCAAATCTCAAGTGCCCTCTTGTAGAACAAGGTTGTCACTCTAGGAAAAGCTGATTTCTGCCCCAAGCTCTGGTCCAGCTGTGTATGGAATCTGCATAGTGGAAAGGTGGACCACGAGGATGAGGAGATTCAGATATTTGTCTGATGGGATGGCACTGACATGACTAGATAGCCAAATGAAAAAGGAAAAAAAATGAAGTTGAACTCCTACCTCATACCATATGCAAAGCTAAATTAAAGTGCTTTAAGCTTAATATAAAAGCTAAATGTACAAAACTGTTTTAAAGAAAACATAGCACAAATATGGATGACATTGGCTTTGGCATTTTATTTTAGCTTTGATTTTTAAAATTTTATTTTAGATTCAAAGTGTACATGTGTAGGTTGTTAAAAGGATATATAATACATTGCTGAGATTTGAACTTCTACTGATCCCATCATCCGTGTAGTGAACATAGTACACAACAGGAAGTTTTTAACCCTTGCATTTCCTACTCTTCCTTTTGGAGTCCCCAGTGTCTGTCGTTTTTATCTTTATGTCCATGTGACCACAGTGTTTATTTCTCACTTACAAATGAGAACATGCAATATTTGTTTTTTTGTCTCTGTGTTAATTCACTTAGGATAATGGCCTCCACCTGCATCCATGTTCCTGCAAAGGACTCAATTTCATTCCCTTTTATGATTGCATAGCATTTCATGGTATATATGTACCCCTTTTCTTTATCCAATTCACCATTGATGGGCACCTAGATTGGTCAAACATCTTTGCTATTGTGAATAGTGCTGTGATAAATATGTGAGTAGAAGCGTCTTTTTGATAGGATGATGTATTTTCCTTTGAGTGTATATGCAGTAATGCAATTGCTGGGTCAAAGGTAGTTCTATTTTTAGTTATTTGAGAAATTTCCAAACTGCATTCTACAATGGCTAAACTAATTTACATTCCCAGCAACAGTGTGTAAGCATTCCCTTTTCTCTGCAATCTCACCAACATCTGTTATATTTTGACACTTTAATAATCGCCATATGATTTGTGTGTGATGTTATTTCATTGTGGTTTTGATTTGCATTTCTCTGATGATTAGTGAAGTTGAGGATTTTTTCATGTTTGTTGGCTGCATGTATATCTTTTTTAAATAAGTATCCATTCATGCCTCTTACCCACTTTTTAATAGGATTGTTTATTTTTTCTTGTTGATTCATTTAAGTTCTGGGTATTAGTCCTTTGTTAGATGTATAGTTAGTAAACATTTTCACCCATTCTGTAGGTTGTCTGTCTACTCTGTTGATGGTTTCTTTTGCTATGCAAAACCTCTGTAATTTAATAGGTACCATTTGTTTTTGTGGTAAATTTTTGTTTTTGTTGCAAATTGCTTTTGAGGGCTTCATCATAAATTCTTTGCCTACGCTGATATTTCTTAGATTTTCTTCTAAATTTTTTTTTATAATTTGAGGTCTTATATTTAAGTTTTAATACATCTTGAGTTAATTTTTGTACATGGTGAGAGGCAGGGGTTGTTTCTTTCTACTGCATATGGATTACCAGTTTTCCAAGTATTATTTATTTAATAGAGTATTCCTTCCCCATTGTTTGTTTTTGCTGAGTTTGTTGAGGATCAGTTGGTTTTAGGTGTACGGCTTTATTTCTAGGTTATCTATTCTTTTCTATTGGCCTTTGTGTCTGTTTTTGTACCAGTATCATACTGTTTTTGGTACTGTAGCCTTGCAGTATAGTTTGAAGTTGGATAATGTGATGCCACAGGCTTTTTTTTTTTTAATGGAACTATTTTGGATATTTGGACTATTTGGGCTCTCTTTTGATTGGAATTTTAGAATAGCTTTTTCTAGTTGTGTAAAACAATGATGGTAATTTGATAGGAATAGCATCAAGTCTCTATATTTCTTCAGGCGGTTGGACAATTTTAATGATTTTTAAAGTTTTTATTTGGTACTGGATTCTGTTTGCTAGTATTTTGTTACGGATTTTTGTATCTATGATACTGGCCTTCAGTTTCTTTTTTTGCTGTGTTCTTGGTAGATTATGGTATCAAGTAGCAAGCTGATTCTGGTTTCATACAGTAAGTTAGAGAGGAGTCCCTCCTTCTTAATCTTTTTGAAATGGTAGAATTGGTACCACCTCTGTAGAGTTTAGCTGTGAGTCTAACTAGTCCTCGGCTCTTTTGGCTGGCAGGGATTTTTTATTATTGATTCAATTTCAGAATTCGTTGTTGGTCTGTTCACATCTAGATCACAGCAACTAAGGGGGGAAAATGTCACTAATGTGGATGTTTTTAAAATTAGAAGCATTTATGCATCAAAATATAATAACAAGAAAATGAAAAAAAGCATAGATTGGAAGAAAATATTTTAAAATTACATGTCTATAATCTGTCTGTCTATCCATCAGCTATCAATCATCATTTTTTTTTTAATAAGAGACTGTCTCACTAATGCCATGGCTGGTCTTGAACTTCTGGCCTCCAAGAGTGCTGTGATTACAGGCATGAACCACTACATCCAGCCTTATATGTCTAATAAGAGAGGTATATCAATAATATTAAAAAACTGTTTAACCCAATTTTTAATGTGAGGGTTTAAATAGACACTTTGTTTCAAATAAGATATACAAATAGCCCATAAGCAGCATATAAAAGGATATTCAATGTTCTCATTAGGAAAAGGAAAAATCAAAATCACGATGAAATTACACTTCATATTTTCCTGAAGGCTTTAATTTAAAAAGAAATGTTAGATAATAACAAGTGTTAGTAAGGGTGTCCAGAAACTGAAACCATCAAACATTGCTTGTGAGAATAGAAAATAACACAATTACATTGCAAAAGAACTTAACACGTCATCAAAATGTTAAACGTGGACTTACGATGTAATCAACCAATTTTATTCCTAAGGATATAACCAAAAGAATTGAAAACACTAACAAACAAAAATTTATACATTAATGTAC
The DNA here is from genome assembly GCA_963573385.1 of Cacajao melanocephalus. Classification (NCBI taxonomy): domain Eukaryota; kingdom Metazoa; phylum Chordata; class Mammalia; order Primates; family Pitheciidae; genus Cacajao; species Cacajao melanocephalus. Next base: position 64,337 of record CAUYLG010060115.1, on the reverse strand, counting down.
ATATTGGCCTTTTTATTAATGTCAAAAAGTGAGAATGATCCAAATATGTATCAATTCATGAATGGATAAACAAATATTTTATATCAATGCAATGAAATATCAATCAAAAATGAATAATATATTATTACATGCTACAACAAAGATAGAACTTGAAATATGTTGTGAAATATCCAGTCACAAGGGGCTACATATTACAAGTGTCCAATTATACAAATTGCCCAAAATAGACAATACTATTAGGACAAAATATAAACTAGCAGTTGCTGGCAAGAGGGAACATGTGGGTGAAGTTTAGGGTGACTGCTAATAGATGCAATTAGGATATTTTTTGTAGTGACAAAATATTCTAAAATTAGATGTGATTATGTCTACATTACCATGTGTGAATATACTAAGAACATTCAGTTGTGTACTTTAAATATGTAAATTATATGGTATGTCGATTACATCTTAATGAAGCTGTTAAGTGTTAATTATAACAGAAGAGAGAAAAGGTGTCCATCTTCTAATGAGGATAAAAATGTCACAGTGGAAATGGTTCAATGTAATCAATGTGTTTTCAAGTGGCTTGCTATTTCCCCTGTGGATCTATGCCCTAGGAGAATTCATTAATAGTTTCTGCTGTTGGCTGTGACCAGATCAGCCTCATTAAATGGAAATTATTATTGTTGAATTCATATATAACCTTCTCCCTGTTGTAATCAATGCTTTGTAGTAATTCCTTAAAAGAAGGACAAGAGCTACTAGGGGAAAAGCTTACTGGAATCCAGATAATAAATTATGTTGATTACCTGATTATTGAGAGCCTTATTTTTCTGTGCTTAACTTGTGATGTCCACTCTTTTGGAAAAAAAAAACATTATCATATATTTGTCAAATTGAGCGGTCTGTTCACGTAGCTGTTTCCAGACCACTTTATTGTCCAGTGTCCAGTCTTGTTCCTCCTAAGGTTTCAGCAAATTATCAGCTATGTTTCATGCATTCGTGTCAATTCATATTTATTTCTCCCTTCAGATGAAGTAAGCAACTAGAGGTGAAGAGTTAAGTTTACCTACTTGGAGGATTTTCCTTCTTGCAGTTGTTCACTTTCAAGCAGTACCAGCATGTTTATTAGCATTGTCCTAAATTAGATCTCATTCCTTTTTCCTCCTCAGACAAGCAATTGTAGGAAAACTCCATGGAGCTTGGTGAGTTTAAGGCGAGAAGGCAATGTAGAACTGTGTGTTCCATGAGCATCTGATCTACTTCCTTAGGCAACTTACATGCCCCTCCAACACCTGTTACCTTATATACTCCCATGCACTATTTTCATTTGACAACAGACTGCTGCTAATGCACACACATTTATGGCTTTATGGCTCAGATCTTTAGAATCTAACTAAGATAGACGGGTTACCTAGTGGCCTGAAGGTTCATGCTAAAGCACTCCATTTCTACAATCCGCCAAGTTAACAAAGGATATTTTTCCAAAGAACACATTTCTATATTCAATGACTTACATTTGCTCCAAACTACTTAGGTATATACATTATAGTTCACTAGTAGTGGTCTTCCTAAAACATTTCTATTTACAATAGACACTTCATCCACAATCAGATCTGCTGTATCATATGACCCAAGTATTAGAACACCTTGTCCCATAGTCTGAATCTGTTGCATATCTTTCTCTCCCGTGAAACCCAAACCTAATACGCATTACTTGGTAAATGAATTTGTAGAAACACTCTATAAGGTAACAATAGGTGTTGCCATAATCGAGAATATAAAAGGTATTAAGGGGATGGTGAGCTTGAGGTATTATTTTCCTTTTCTACTTCTGGAAGTCCTGGCCTATTTGCTGTGTCTTTTGTAATTTGATCAAGAGGCACAGTTTCTTTCAGGTGGCCCACTTTATCCACACAATTGCTCCAATTGATTGGATATATATCCAATCATATAATCACTCTCTCATTATTTATATTGTCCTTTCAAAACTATGAGTAGTAACAGCTCCTACTCTTATTCACTACAGGATGATTTCTTCTTTGCTTCCCCTAAACCCACTCCTTATCTTGTAAAATATCTTTGCTAGGAACTGAGTCCAGTTAATAATTTCCTTCTTCACAGGATCCTGAAGGACTGAATATGTTATCACTGTATTTTTGTAGTTTAGAATATTACTAATAAAAATGCAATTTTATTTTATGAACTTTTTATCTTGCTTTAATATTGATATTTTAGAAAGAATTTAGAAGAATGCTTTAAGATATGGAGAAAAGTGATTTAGATTATTTTTTTCTTTCCATCTTTTATTGTTGCTTTTGTTTACTTTTAGAACCAAGATCTCATTCTGTTACCAGGGTTGGAGTGTAGTCACATGGTTATGGCTCACTGAAGCCTTGAACTCCTGGGTTCAAGTAATTCTCCGGCCACCTCAGATTCCAAAATCACTGGGATTACAAGCATGAGCCACCATACCAGACAATATCAAAGTTTTTTAATATTGATTTTGTGTAATTTGTATTTGAAAAATATTCCCTTGCATGTTGTTTGCCTTTCAGTTCAGGTATTTTATTTTTCTCTAATTAAAATTTTGATTATTACAGTGTCTATTACATTATATTTTTATTTTTATTTTACTCTATGGTATCTCAAAAGAACCTATTACAGTGTCTATTACATTATATTTTTATTTTACTCTATGATATTCGCAAAAGGAGTTAACATGAGTTATAGCTCTAATACACCAAGATAACATGAAAATTAGAACAAATAGGCAAGGAGAACCAGTGAGAACGTCAAGAGGGAAGTCAAATGTGTCTGAGCATCAGTAGATGGTATAGCTTGGAAGTCAGGTCAGGTGACTACAAAGTTCTCTCAGCTGCCACCTGCAAAGTTCCAAGGGTGACATTGTCAGCAAATTCAGACAAGGAATAAATAACCAATCATTTGGGAGACTGTAGCAGACACACGAGATGAAAATTTATTTTGCCACCCCAGATCCATAGAAAAATAAAGTGGGCAGTATTTTTCTTTCTTTGTTGAAATTTGTATATAAGAACATGCTAATTGAATCAGATTAAATATAAATTATATTTATCCAATTATCTGAATGACTTAAGGCTGAATTAATTAATTTTAACTTCAGTATTATAACTGGCTTTACGTTAAGCATTAAAAAGTGAATTTCTCAAAAGTAAAATAAAATAAAATTTTGATTATTACTTTCCTACTATTTGTTTAAGATTATTATTCATTAATGCCTTATAATTGAGAATTACATTTCTACTTTGTGTATACATATCAATTATTATCCCTCATAATTCCGACTACTTTTTCATTTTCTATTGTATCAAGAACCATCTTTGGTTTGACATTTAAAATACGGATAACACTTTCTTTAGTGTCAAATTTGCTTTCTGTTGACTTTTAATGTAGAATTCAGTATCACTACCAAAATTTTACAGAGTTTGCTGGCTTTTATTATTCTTCCTTATTCTCATTTCTTCTCAGGCTTTTCTTTTGTCTTTTTAATCTGTCCTGCATTATAATAAATTTTTCTTATTTATAGAAACGCCATAGACTACTATTGTACAGAGAGCAGAAAACAGAACTTTCTGTTGCTTACCTTGGATTCTTATTGTGAGAAAGTTAAGGGAAAGGCATTCTTTACTAGGCTTAAAATTAGTCTCTTTTCATATTTTTAAAATGCCTAATGACACATGAATGCTCTCTGGCTTACAATTTTCTCTTTATGCTTGTAGAAAATGAAATAGAAGTTTCTCTTCAAAGTTTCTTGGTATATTAAGTTAATTTCCTCTAAAGTCTTTTGCTAATAACCCTCAGTAGCTGTTAGTTATAATAAAGAAATAAGCATATTCTATACTCTTGATTCTTCCATTCTGCCCCAGATATTTGCCCTGACATGTCTCTACAATCTCAGGTGAGCCCTAGGTCATAGCTTCTGCTTCTTTTCCTATTTGAAAATAGTTTTGCCTTTCTTAGCATTCCACAAGTTACTTCCTCTTTTCTTTGTTCTCTCTTGCCTTTACCTATTTAGAAAAGTTTTAAGTCGTTAGTCAATCGGGTGAGGCCTACAATGTGAGTTCCCATTCCAGCCAAGGGAAACAAGGCACAGCAGTAGGGAGAATGTGTTAGATTATAAATATTCCTGTCTTTTTTGTACAAGTGTGCTCTCATGACCAGACTGCTGGTGAGCGGCACCCTTTCTGCAGAAAGTAAAGTTGTCTTGCTGAGAGATCCATTGTCTTGGTGTTGATTCCGTTTCCTCATGGTACTGAGCACCAGTACCTGTTTCCAACAATGTTTGTTTATATTTGAAAGAGGATAAATTTATCCAGTGCTTTATGTGGTCCTCAATCCACTTCTGAGCATCTCTTTTCTAGGAGAAATCTCTTATCTAAAGCTGGATCCCAGATTTCTGTGTGTAGCCTAGGGTAGAAATCTAGCAGGGGTTAATCTATGATAGTTATAAACTTGGACAATGTAATAGCATTTCCTGCCTCATTGCTTATCAGAATTTATGAAGAATGTGAATCCCTGAAGAATCAAGAGCTACTAGTATTTACTTTTCTTAGACTAAGTACAGAGAGCACAACTTCAATTCTGTATGTACAGCTACCAAAGAATTTTAGTCTCCATTACTTGTTGTAAAATGTATGATTATACATTTTATTTTATTCATTAATACAGTAGAGATTACAATGTGTATTTTCTGAACAGATATATAGAAAAGAGACTAGGAGTCTAGCTCTGGTAGTTTAGAAATCTGTTCTCATAAAATTCTCATAAAATGAGTGTCCCACATCAAGTGCAAATACAAGCTTTGCAATTCCAAACCTAGGGTGAGAAGAATGAAGTGTGGTCTTCTTCTGAAATTGTTTAGTATGTATTTCCTTCTTTATGATGCTAGATGCAGTATATTTACTATTTTTCATATTCTAATAGCATTGTATTATGTGGCAATTATTCTCATAATGTAGCAGATTCAGATTCAGATTTTTTCTGTCGTTGCTGTGAAAAAAAATTATTTGTTTTTGTTTTGGCAAGTTTTCAAAGATATTTCAGTTGAAAGAAGTCAATGAATAGTTATTAGACTTCAGAATGCTTAGTCCTGAAGTCTACCTAAGTTTTTGACAAGGTATCATTTGTCCTTATGACAGGTGTCCTGAATTTCAACATAAGTACATGCGTCCATTGCCACAAAAGGTGTTGTGTGGGATAATGGTAAAGAGCAGACAAATGAAAGCAGATTTATCCAACAGTACTACAAACACTAGGAACCATATCCTCCCTCGAATAAATAACATTAATTACACCGGGAGCATTTGAATTTTTACAGAGTGAGCCTAATGTCATAGAGTGAATGCTAATTTTACCTTCTGCAGTAGAAGTTAGATGTTTGTAGGTTGTGGCTTCCTATGCTGTCTAGTTTCTCTTCCTGAATGTAAGCCTGTCAGTGAATTTAAGCACCTCTTAGGAAATTAAATATCTTGACGATAATAATGAAATCAGTTTATCTGATTTTTTGATAGTGCAGCAAAATGAATAGTTCAGAAAGCAGAGAACTTCAGACTGACTGCATCTTGGCTGTACCTTTCTTTTGATATTAACTAGGGAAATAAAATTATCACTGCCTTTTACCATTGATTAATGTAGAATATCCACTTGTAAATTTGTTTTCAGATTTAAGTTATAGCAAATAGTGAAAAGCATTTTATGTAACAAAATGTTGTCTTTAAATGTATAGCAACGCTATAAGTAGAAAAATAATTTTGCCAATAAAAGTGTATTAGTCACAAAATCAAAATTAGCAATTATGTTGTAATACCTATTTTCTAAAAATATAGTGTTATCGTATATATTTTAATGTAAGCATTATAGGCCAAGATCTTTCCTTTTAAACATAGTTCCTAACATAACATACTTTTAAATACAACTATTTGATTTGGAGATTTTCTAAAGATTATGTGTCCCCAGGTATTTCTTAATCATAGAGTGTTTTTTGAAGTTGTGAAAAGTAGAGTTCCTCAGATAAATTGATGTAGGTCAAGTAAGCCTCAAAGCAGAGCTTAGTTCACTGGGTTCTTGGCTTTGCCCAGCAAAGAATTCAAGGGCAAGTCAATGGTAGAAGAAAACAGCATTATTGAAGAGGTAGTGTTAAAGCTTCATGACTGCTTAGGCAGAATAGGGATATGATGCAGGCAGAGAGTAGCAGCTCAGGGAAGTATTGCAGTCATATTTATACCCACTTTTAATTGCACACAGATAAAGGGGTGGTTTATGCAGAAATTTCCAGACAAAATAAGGAAAAATGTACTTATGTTGAATTTCTAGGGAAAGGGTAATAACATTTTGGTCATTGGGTCATTGCCATGGAAAGGGCAGTAACTCCAGGGTGTTGCACAATGGGACTGAAAGCTGCTTAAGCCCTGATCCTCTTTCTGTCAGTCCTTAATCTATCCCAGAGTCCCAGCCCTGCCTCTGGAGTCAAATCCTGGCTCCTACCTCAAAACAATTTGGAAAATAATAATAGATATTAAACAAGATTTTTCAATATAAACTTGGATTGATGTATATACTTTTATTCAACAAATACTTTTAAGTGTATAATAATTTTCTAAATTACACTTATGTTCTAATTACTAGTCCTCTAAGAATTGCAAATTTTCAATGAAAAGTGTTAACAGACATATTTAGACAAGGAGGAAGACATATTTCTTTATAAGATAAGAAACAAATTGTCTTTTCTGTTAGCAAAGACATTGGTATGTGAGAATGATTTTAATTTCTAAAACAAAATATTAAATGACAGATAAATCATTCTGTTGCTTTCACAAATATAAATTATAATTATTGTTAATGGGTCCTATGGTCCTAAATAAAGTAGATGGAATGAAACATATTCAGGATGATTTTGAGCTCTAGAAAATTTACATATATATATATATATATATATATATATATGATAACTTCAGTGTTTTACTTTCACTCTAATATAATTTTTCAATTTGAATAATGAAACTATCAATTAGTATTTTATACTTGGATTATATATTAATGACTTGATTGTTTAGTGCCGAGATGGGCAAGCTATAGCTCACAGGACAAATTCAAAATACCATTGATTTGTAAATAATGCTTTACAAAACATTATTTTGTAAACAAAGATACATTTATTCATTTAGGTATTATCTATGTGTATTAGTCTGCTATCATGTTGCTAATAAAGATATACCTGATACTGGGAAAATTACAAAAGAAAGTTTAACTGACCTTATGGTTTCACATGGCTGGGGAAGACTAACAGTCATGCTGCAATGCAAGGAGGAGCAAGTCACATATTATGTGGATGGTGGCAGGCAAAGAGAGAGAGCTTATGCAGGGGAAGTCCTCTTTATAAAACTAACAGAACTCCTGAGACTTATTCACTCTAATAAGAACAGCACCTGAAAGACTTGTCTCCGTGATTCAATTACCTCCCACCAGGCCCATCCCACAAAGTGTGAGAATTCAAGAAGAGATTTGGGTGGGGACACAGACAAACCATATTATTCCACCCCTGGCCACTCTCAAATCTCAGGTCCTCATATTTCAAAACCAATCATGCTTTTACAACAGTCCCCCAAAGTCTTAACTTATTTCAGCATTAACTCAAAAGTCAGCAGTCCAAAGTCTCATCTGAGATAAGGAAAGTTACTCCTGCTTATGAGCCTGAAAAATCAAAAGCAAGTATCTTCTTAGATACAATGGGATACAGTCATTGGGTAAATACAGCCATCCAAAATGTGATAAATTGTCCAAAATATAGAGGCTACAGGCCCCATGCAAGTCTGAAATCCAGTGGGACAGTCAAATTTTAAAGTTCAGAAATGATCTTATTTGATACCATGTCTCACATCCAGGTCATGCTGATGAAAGAAGTGGGTTCCCATGGTCTTGGGCAGCTCCACACCTGTGGCTTTGCAGGGACAGCCTCCCTCTGGCTGCCTTCACAGGCTGGTGTTAACTGTGGCTTTTTCGGGTGCACAGTGCAGGCTGTCAGTGGATCTATCATCCTGGGCTCTGGAGGGTGGTGACCCTCTTCTCACAACAGCATTAGACAGTGCCCCACTAGGGACTCTGTGTGGTAGCTCCAATCCCATATTTCCCTTTCTCATTGCCCTAGGAAACGTTCTCCATGAGGGCCCTGCCCCTACAGCAAACTTCTGCCTGGGCATCCAGGCATTTCCACACATCTTCTGAAATCTAGGCGAGGTTCCTGAACAACAAATCTTGACTTCTGTGCACTCACAGGTTCAACACCACATAGAAACTGCCAAGTCTTGGGCTTGCACCCTCTGAAGCAACAGCTTGCGCTCATACTGGAGCACCTGGGATGCAGGGCACCAAGTCCCTAGACTGCACACAGTAGAGGAACCCTGGACCTTGCCCATGAAACCATTTTTTTCCTTCTAAACCTCTGGGCCTGTAATGAGAAGGGCTCTGACATGCCCTAGAGACATTTTCCCCATTGTCTCAGAGATTAACATTTGGCTCCTAATTAATTATGCAAATTTCTGCAACTGGACTAAGTTTATCCCCAGAAAATGGGATTTCCTTTTCCATTGCATTGCCAGGCTACAAATTTTTCAAACTTTTATGTTCTGTTTTACTTATAAAACTGAATGCCTTTAATGGCATCCAAGTCATATCTTGAATGCTGTGCTGCTTAGAAATTTCTTCTGCCAGACACCCTAAAGATCGTCTCTCTTAAGTTCAAAGTTTCACAGATCTCTAGGGCAGTGGTAAAATGCCACCAGTCTCTTTACTAAAACATAAGAGGAGTCACCTTTGCTCAAGTTCCCAACAGATTCCTCATCTCTATCTGAGTGAGACCACTTCAGCCTGGATTTCAATGTCCGTATCGTTATCAGCATTTTGTTCAAAGCCATTCAATAATTATCTAAGGAGTTCCTAAGTTTCCTACATTTTTCTGTCTTCTTCTTAGCCCTCCAAATGGTTCCAACCTCTCTGTTACCCAATTTCAAAGTCATTTCTATGTTTCCAAGTATCTTTTCAGCAGCATCCCACTCTACTGGTACCAGTTTACTATATTTGTCTGTTCTCACACTGCTAATAAAGACATATCCAAGACTCGGCAATTTACAAAAGAAAGAGGTTTAATGAACTTACAGTTCCACATGGCTGGGGAGGCCTCACAGTCATGGTGGAAAGCAAGGAGGAACACATCACATCTCACGTGGATGGCATCAGGGTAACTCATTTTTAGTCTCATATCTTGTGAGACTTATTCAGTATCATGAGAAGAGCATGAGAAAAACTTGCCTCCATGATTCAATTACTGCTCACTAGGTTCCTCTCACAACAGGTGGGAATTCAAGATGAGATTTGTGTGGGAACACAGCCAAACTACATCACTATATCTACTGTTTTGTCAGAGACCACGTGAACCACAAGATATTTACTATCTGAACTTTTATATAATATAAAATTTTATTGTATATTAATAGCAGTACATATGTGGGAAACTTGTGCCCTAATTATTCTTTTGAAGATAAATTCTGGAAAAAATAAAAAAAACATGAAATGCTTAAAAGGCACTAAGACACTCATAAGGGTATTTTTGATAATTTTTAAAAAATGCTTAAAACAGACTCAAACTTGTTTTATTCTTTGCATAGAATAGCATATTGGTTCTAGTAATTATATCTATTAAGAATATGTAATGATACTCATATGTATTATTAAACATTTGCATTATATACAATTTTATGTATTCATTGATTACAAAGACAAAATACAATAAAATAATTATGGTACTTTGGAAGCTAGTGCTTATATGACATTTTTCTCTGTTTTCAAAAAGTTCTGTTTTATGCTTAAAATTTGCTGTTTGTAAAAATTACTTTTGTTTTTATTTTATAGGTATGATCTTGTTCTGTTGCCCACTTTGGAATGCAGTGACTGGGCAATCATAGATCACAGTGGTCTTGAACTCCTGGGCTCAAGCAATTCTCCAGCTCAGTCTCCCAACCCTCAACCTCAGTTCCCTCAGTTGGAACTATAGGCATTAGGCAAATGCCACCATGCTTGGCAAATTTTTCTTTTTTCTTTCTTTTTTTCTTTCTTTCTTTTTTTTTTTTTTTTTCAGTGATGGGGTATCTCTTAGTTGTCCTTGTTGGTCTTGAACCCCTGGCTTCAAGTGTTCCTCCCACCATGGCCTCCCAAAGTAAGACTTGCTTTTAAAGTGAAAGAAACATAAATTGTTATGCCCTCAGTTTATATATTTTTGTATTTAAGGTATATTTTAAAATACATGCTAAATATACTGCCATTGTGGCTATTACATTTAATGTAACAGGTTTTGATATTAGAAATAAATTTAGATATCAACCAATCTAATGTTCCAATTAAATATAACAGTTTTCTGGAAAGTACCTGTCAAGACATTTTTCATCCACTACTTACCCAAATCTTGCATATTGTTTCAAAGAGATTTTGTTTCTGCATCATAAGAGATGAAAACTGTTTATATATTATAGACTGAAGTTCCTTAGTTTTCTATTTGTGACATGAATGTATTTCAAGACATGTTTCATGCTTTCCCTGGATGTGCATATAAATGGATACTAGTTGAGGTTTAGATGAGAAGCCACTGGCTTCAGTCATGTCTCAGAAAATGCAGGTGATAGATAGTATAAAGGTCACTACTTTCAATCACTTCCTTAAACTTACTAATGTCTATAAATCCTATGTATTGTTCTTGAATGCTAGAAATACTTTTGTTTTCAGAAATGCCAGGTAAGTGTCCTTCTGTAGACAGCCATATTTGTTGTATGGTTCTTTAATTTAGAATGTAATTTCTTTTCTTTGTGTTTTTCTCTTTTGTAGCATATGAGTTCACCCTAAAGTACTGAATGTGTAAGAAAGACTTTTGAATCCTTATAAATTACTGATTGTGACTGCAAGTGTCAGAAAAATCTACTTCTTTTGGATTCTCAGCCTTATTAACATCATCTAATATGTTTGTTTAAGTCTGAAATATTGTAAGGGAAAAACGTACTCCAATTTATCAGCAGTTAATTTAGTCATTTATAGAGAAAAATCAGTAAATACAGTTTTAAAATAACTGTTGATCCTTTATTTACTCTCATTGCTTTGCTGCTGTGATACTGAGAAGATGAATCTGTAGTTACTCTCTGAATTGTCATCTGTCCTATTATTATACCCTTTCTAAACCATTAATGCAGGCTTTCAGCTTTTGATTCGTGAATGATTTAGCCAAGCTGTTTTTTAATATGTAAGATGTGTTAAGTATTGTGAAGTGTTCTTATTCTTTTGCTTGAAATTACTTAGTGTTGAGTCTTTATTCATGCTTACACTGTCTTAACTAGAAAACCTTAAGTATATGTATGTAATTTCAACTGTACCTTTGTGAGCATTTACAATATTTTCTTATTCATGTCACTGCAGACATCCAACTAACATAGAAATAATGCAGGTGTATTTTGTTTACTTACTGATTATGCAACAAAATGTTGTTTAAGAAAATATTTTACTGACTTCTTGAAGTGGTGGAGAAAATTATCTGCGATGAAATGGTACTAAGTTTTTTGAAGCAAATGGGTGTTCAAAAGACAACATGTGAGTAGGATAAACTTATATTTTAAAAATGGCAAGAGTGGAATTGCATATACTGACAATGCATTTATTATTACTGAATGTATTTTATTTTGTTGACATTGACAAAGGCAACATCAATTTTCCCAGTTTCACTAAATATGTAGAACATATAGTCTACAACTTCTTTCTCTTTACACACGAACTGAAATTGAGTCTCACTATAAAGCATATTTTTTGGCCATTATTATCAGTGTTAAAATTGTGGTTGAATTTTAAAAATAGAATGGCACTGTATCCCTTGAGAAAATGAACATATGAACTAAAATGCAGAGTAAAATTTATAATTATTTCATGAGAATTCTCTAAGTTTTATAAAATATGAATAATCCATATACTTTTGTTATATATGGAGACTATATATCAAATAATTTTATAAAATAAAACAAATTACAGAAAATTATATTGAATGGCCGCTTTTTGCTCACATGTGTAAAATAAATTATAATTGACTAAATAGAAACTATTTACCTATGGTTGAAATCTGTTCAGATTGAGGTAGTATAAATCAACAAATCAGTAAGCTGAATTAGAGACATACCCACTCATTCAAAAATTAGGAATGTGCTAAACAAACAAGTAAGCAAAGTAGCAAACATTTGGGTGTTACTAACTGACTTAATTTAGAGTGAGGCTCAAATAAATATTTCAATTTTTTGAAACTGGTCTTAATTTGATAAAGCTTATATCTTATTGTCAATTTATCATTTTAGAAAGGTGAGCTTCAAAATATTATAAAAACATTACAGAAAAGTTTCAAATTCTACAATGGAGATTTTCTCTTCTACAATTACTTTTTTATACCTATATATTTAATGTACAGAACTTTTTCTTTGCAGACATGGGACTGGAGGCACTAACCTTTTTATTTTTAAAATTAAATATAAATATCTGAAATCACTAGTTTTTGGCTCCTTTCCTTCTTAACAATTTTTTTTTCCCTCTTGCTGAAATCCTTTTTTTTTTTTTGTTTTTTTTGGCAAGTCCTGTTTTATTTGGAAAATTAAGTTAAAATTATTATTACGTTTAAGATTACATTTTGCCACAACATATACTATTGTGATTCTCAGACCTTTAACAAAAAATATAAAACATGAGATTTTCTTCAAAAAATGCACTAGTTACAAACAGGACCAATAATAAAATTCCCATTTTGGTCCCTGGTCCTACAAAAAATACACCTTCTAAAAAATATATAACATTAGATGTGAGATTTTTTCGAAATCAGTAAGAAAACCAGTTGATCTTAATTATATTTTATAATTCTTGATCTATTGGTATGCATTACTCAGTGATACAATTGCTACCTCAAGCTGGGATTTGGCTAGTTACAATGCAAAAGAAACAATAAAACAGTTTCAATATAGAGGAATCTTCACAGGTAAAAGGAATGGAGACAGTTTGGAATTGGGACAGTTTATGTGCTGCTGGTAGGATTACTTTATTAGAGAAAGGAAATTTCCAGTTGATTCATGTGTCCAGTGCATTCTCTAACAGGATCCACATTCCCATTCATTTTGATAAGTCCTGCTCTGTTTCACTCATTTGCATACAAAAATTCTTCCCTGAGTTCACACAGGTCACGTTATAGATGATGAGGTTGTTAAAAACTCTGTTGGGTCATGTGAAAAGGCAGAACCTTGTCCACAAAAGTCCATGGAAATTTGTTCTTTAACAGGCCAAATGGCTACAGGTGCAAATTCTTGACTGACTTATGGCAGGTAGAGAGTATGCTGTGCTCTCTCTTGGAGAAGGGCTTCTTACAGATCCAAGGAAGAGTCCTAGATGTTTTCCAAAGTATGAAAGATAAATTTCAACAGACTTAGGTTGAGGTTGGCTGGTGATTTCCATGGCCAATCGCTTTTTGAGTTTATGCTGTCTGGGGACCTCCACGCTCACAGCTCTACCATGTCTCAGTTTGGGTCTATTCTTAAAAACCAGTAAAAGGACATAGAAAACATACCCAGAGTGCTTCACTTTCTTGAAATAAATCCTAATGTGTACTGCTCCAAGAAGTCAAATAGAAAACAGAAACAAGACTATTAAAAACAAAAATAGGTACTGTTCTTTGTACAAATACTACTGAATAACTTGTACCTTTTATTAAATTGTCAAAAAAAAATCTTGGATATTCAGAAATCTCATAATTCAGAAAACTTATCAAAATATGCCTTCTTTCAGCTGGGCACAGTGGCTCACGCCTGTAATCCCATCACTTTGGGAGGTCTGGGTGGGCAGATCACTAAGTCAAGAAATCGAGACCATCTTGGCCAACATGGTCAAACCCCGTCTCTACTAAAAATACAAAAATTAGCTGGGTATGGTGGCACGTGCCTGTAATCCAGCTACTTGGAAGGCTGAGGCAAGAGAATCGCTTGCACCCAGGAGGCAGAAGTTGCAGTGAGCGTCGTGCCACTGCACTCCAGCCTGGCGACAGGGCAAGACTCAGGCTAAAAAAAATAATAGTAATAAAAATAAAAATAAATAAAGCCTTCTTTCATGGTAAAACGTGCTTTGTTGGTTCAATTGCTATAAAAGTCCACAGTTTTAACACTAGATGTAAAGTAAAATTAAAAAAAAAAGAAAAGCTTTCTTTTGAAGGAAAGAAAAAAGCAGTTATATCTGCTCTAGGCTGGGTTTTCAGTAAGAGCAGTGAGGGTGCTGTTTTTGTGTTTTTCTCTATTATTCCACTAAGATTCCTGAAAGTGCTTTTCCTGGTCTTTGGGTGTTTTATTCAGTAGGAAAACCTTTATCCAACACCTGCAGTGGAAGGCCAGGGTGGAAACCTCTTGGGGAACCAGGCCCCTCACTCTGGGAGTACCTCATTTCCATAGTTTTTTTGCTGGCTGAAATGTCTATAATTTTACTGGAAATACATAATTCCAATGCATATTTTTCAAAGACTCTTTAAAAGCAACTTTATTGCACATGCTTGTACATTTTAGTTAATAGAAATAGTAACCTCGTAGATGGAAATAATATATAGACAAATATGTCCAAGTACTTTGCTTCATCATAAAGTATACACAATATTTTCATTACATTTTTACCATTTAACCTTTGGAAGATATGCAAATTTGCATCTTTAAATGGCCACATATTCAATTGCTACAATGCAATGACAATATAATGATAGATAACGTTTATTGAGTACTAACTATGCGTTTAGACTTTTGGTTAAATGAATATTCTTTAACTTTATTTAATCCTCATAATCAATGCAAAAGTGGATATCAGCATTAGAGTTTCTTAGATGATGAAACTGAGCATTAAAGTGAAAAAGATCCTTCATTACGATTATATAGTTTGTAGTTTATGGTGCTGAAGTTCAAATCCTGGAAGATAAAATAAGCATATTTTTAAATGCCATGAAATTTTCTTTCCCAAGCAAGTTTGGATGACAACCAAGGACCAAGAAATGCATGAAAATGGTGTTTCACACTTCCAGCATTTCGATAGAAAAACATACATACACACTATTTAAATGATATATTTATGTCACAAATTTTTGACAGATCTTTTATCAATTCCTTGTTTCAAATATAAATATAAAAGTTATGTTTGTTCTTTAAATTCTTGGGATGAAAATTGATCTTACAGTATAGATTATAAGAATGTACATCAGATAATTAACTGAAATATATTTATGACATAGAAAATCACCTGAGTAAAAAAAAAATCTTAATTATTGTTTTTGGGTTTTTTTGTGTGACCTGTAGAATAAAGTGCACATTTCTAACTTAAGTGTACCTAGTTTTGACAGTACAGTATATTTACTGGTTAAATTAGTTTTATTCCTCTCTAGTAGGTAACCCATATGTTGAATTTTTATACATAGCAAAGTGCCAGAATATAGTGAATGTTTAATAATTGTTTGCAAAATGAATTCACATGCATAGTGTCTTATAGTAATAATTTTCAGGTTTACATACCTATATATGATCTTCTACATTAATAAATATGTATTTAGTTGAAAATTAAAGCCTTTGTGGACTATATTCATTAAAAATGAAAAGTGCTTAAATATATTTTTATATTTAAGGATTGTCTGTAGTAAACTATATCTATATCCTGAATTAGTGCACATTTATGAAAAAACATAGAGAGTTGAAATAGCTATTATTCAAAATCATTGAAGGAAAGCATATAGTACTACTATTTACAACACAATATAAATTGTGTTGTCTGTGAGACTGAACCATATTTTAAATGAGGCCACACAAAAGTAAGACTTTACCTTCTTTAATAAACAATAACAAAATTGATCTTATTATGAGTAATTTTAGTGGTATTATATAGTATTTTACAAAACAGTTAACTTAAATAACTCGGTCTGAATAAAATTTATATGATTAACTAGACAATAGAATTATAAATATATAATATAAAATAGAATATATCATAACTTCATACTTATGATTTTATAAAGTTTTTTGTTACAGAAATTTCTTTAGTAAGGTTGAAAGTGAATGGGAACTTTCTGAAAGTCATGGTGTATTTATGATAGAAGCAATGGAAATGAATCAATGAAATATCTTTTAAAAAAAGTCTCT
The DNA here is from genome assembly GCA_963573385.1 of Cacajao melanocephalus. NCBI lineage: Eukaryota > Metazoa > Chordata > Mammalia > Primates > Pitheciidae > Cacajao > Cacajao melanocephalus. Next base: position 48,102 of record CAUYLG010060115.1, on the reverse strand, counting down.
AAAGAAATGAGATCAAGTGAGCTGATTCTCAGATGTGAAGCAGAAATAAATTCTGGTGCACCATCCAAAAAGACAAAAGAAAAAGGGCTCTCTAAAGTAAACAAAGTGATATCTTTGGATGCCGTAACTTCCCAAGTAGCTTGTCAGTCTTAATAAGAAGTTGTAAAAATCTCTCCACATGACACAGAAACATCTTTCCTAAACCTGAAGCAAAGTCACGATGAGCAGAAAACAGTTTTAAAAAGAACCCAAAGAAAGATGAGAAGCTTTGGCATATTGATTCTAGATTTAAAGAAAAAGTTGCCTATATCAGTGTTCAAATTCTAAGAAAGAAGCAAAAATGTATTTAGGCTCAGGGATATTATATTTTTCAGAGCATTTATCATTTTGGTGGACTGAAAATCATAAACTATAAGTAGGCAGTTGCTCCTGAGCATATCTCAGTGCCAACAAAATTATACTCCAATAATTCAGAAATGCTATGCATTAGATTAAAATTCAAGAACAAAAAAATATGTTTTTATCACAGTAGAAATGGAACTACAGATGAATACAAATTTAGAAAGAAAAGTCCTACTTACTTAGGTTTCACACATATTGTTTAAAAATATTCATGCAGAGTTAAGAAGTATTTTTAGAAACCATGGTTAATTCAATGTATTTGAAAATAATATTTGTCTCATCTGTATTCTGAGGTCAGGTTGGTATTTGTTATAATTGTACCTAGTTTTTCAAAACTTTCAAGCAAATTACCATGTCCTAAATAATTATTTTTATCTCTCCTCTGTAAGTTTGTAAAATGTACTTAGAAGTATCAAAAACATTTTATTGAAACTAATCTTAGGCTTTTATTTTAGACTAATGTATGCATATTTAGAACACTTTTAAAAAATTCCCATATGAGTCTTGGCTGAGTAGGAACCAGTCTTGATTATAAAGTTTTGAATTAATTTATTCCAACATGATATAAACAGATTCTGGCTATATGGTGTTTATTCTCAATCATGTCACTGGCAAAAATTGAAGAAACAAAATAACACCTGTGTTAATGGTGATGCAGTAAAACTGACAATGCTAAATCATGTTAGAGAAAATATGACTTATACATCTATTCTTCAAATGCTGCGAGTAAATCTGTTAGCAATAAAAAATGTTTTAGGCCATAATAGCTTGTAATATTCTAATATTACTGCGGAGAACAACAAGCAAGTTGGATAACATATTAATCTATCGCATTTTTAGAGATATAAGAGAACTGCTGAAGCAGTGGGAAGTAGAAGGGCAAAGACTTTACATAGTGGAAAATGAAGGGGAAGGATGCTAATTTTTTTCACTCTTTTTTTTTATGGAAATTTCTCAATTCTGGGAAAACACAGGTAATTAAAAATTGTTTTTTTCGCCATTTGCCCATGGTCACTACTGAAGGACAGTCAAACTGACAAAATTTTTGGTGATATTGTAGTGTCAGAATAAAAAACAATTATTATTGCATAGATGCTAAATCCATGATTTCTTTCTCCTGAATAAATCTGCTAAATTATGAAGATAAGAAGGTTAGAAGCCAAAGCAAAACCCAGTGATACTTGATGGAATCAAGGTTGTGAGAATGAGAAGACAATGCAGATAGAAAAATAATTGCTAACAGAGCCCAGAAAACAGAATTTCATTTTAAATATGCAGTTCTATGCAGAAGATAACATAAAGATGATATATGTAAAACTGAATTAAAGAGAATATTTTTCAAACTATAATCCAGATGATCTCTTTCTATTTCTGATTTGTATAAACCAATAAGGGTCTAGCTACTTAACAAACAAAAAGGTAAACATTCTCTAAAAGAAAAAAATTACCATTTAGACTCTAAAATTGTATATATGTAACATGAAAATAAAGTTTATGGTAGCTCTATTGTATATCAGATAAATTGGAAGCACCCAAATGCTTATCTACAGTTCATAGATAAATCTACTTTGCCAGAATCATATTCTTGAATAATACACATTAATGAAAATGAACATGATACAACAGCACAATAAATATGAGTGAATTTCCTCACTAGAAATCAGACACAAATCTCACAAATAAAAGCAAACACAGGTGTGCCTTAACAGTATGAGTCAAATAACAATGATTATAGATGCAAGAAGAGAGAAAAATAAGTCTGAAAATTTTAAAAAAAAAAGACCCTTAAAAAAATTCAATCTAGACAATAGGCTAAAAACAGCCTAAATTATATATGTTAATTTATGTAAGTTTCTGCCATATGACAATACTTAGAATTATATATGAGTCAAACAAAAAAAGCCAACATTCTACTCTCAGGTAAATGTAAAATTTGAGCTACCTACATAAAGTCATATTATAGTGTTACAATTTCTACAATGTGCTGTTTGTCAATGGATTGTCCAATGGTAGATATCACATTGCAACAACAGATACATCCATTAATTACTGATTCATCACATGTCAAAACTCATTGGAGTACAGAATTGCTAATTTTTCAATAAATTGTGTGGAATTCTATTTTAAATAAATGATAATTTGTATATAAATGTATAAAAATAATAGACATGCTTTTATTTTGCATGAAAACTCTGTTTAAAATTGAAGTATAAATAATAAAAATTTAAGTTTCTATAAGTAAACATGGAAAACATCCAAAAATTTGGCATACATACATATTTCTTTGGAGGTGTACAAAATATACTAAAAAGAAAAATAATAACTATTACTACATAAACATTATGAGTTTCCACTTATCAAAATACACTTGACTAAATGAAAACCAAATAAAGAGTGCATCATATTTGCAATACAAATATTTTGATAAAATTCAAATACTAAATAATATACAAACTAATAATGAAATAAGTAATGAAGGAGGAGGATACTTGAATAGACAATTCACAAGAATTGGATATCCAATTTGTTATTTTATGCAAACTGAAAAACATTGAGATATTAGAATGCTTTTATTAGACTGGCTAACAGAAAAATAAATATCCAGTTGTGGGTCTTCATCAAGATTTGAAGAAATTAGAATTATTCCTTTTAAAAGAGTAAATTGTATCAACTAGATTGGGAAATTGACAATACAGTATCTATAAAAATTAGCCATACATGCCCATATGGCCCAGGAATTTCCCTTCTTGGTACATGCTAGACTAAAAACATGTTACTATGTTAATTGAAAAACATGAAAAAATAAAGTTTATGGTAGTACTATTGTATATCAGAAAAATTGGAAGTGCCCAAATGCTTACCTACAGTTTACAGATAAATCAACTTTGCCATAATCATATTCTTAAATAATATACATTAATGAAAATGAACATGATAAAATGTTTTAATAAATATGAGTGAATCTCCTCAGCAGAAATCATACACAAATCTCACAAACATAAACAAACACAGATGTTTATTAACTGTATGAGTCCACATTTATAACATTTTTAAAATATGCATAACTAAACTATAAGCAATATCTATGTCTAGATATTGCTACACTTATAGAATTTGATGACTGAAGAGACATGAGGAGGCTTCTGAATTAATTTAAATGTTCTTTTTCTTGATCTGTGTGATAATTACTCAGGAATGTTTACTTTGTGAAAAATTTACCAAGCTCTGCATTTATGTATTGTTTTTTTTTATCTATGCCTGTTACATATGTTACAATGAAATATTAAAATAATGCATGTGTTTTAAAAATTAAATACAAGTTCTAGGGATCATTTCCAATTGTTTCCATAAAAACCACCTGTACTTTGACTCCAACAGACCTATTGTACAATAAATATTATAAGAAATTTGTACAGAGAAGAAAAATGATACATATGGAAATATAAATATGCACAAAGAAATAAGAAATATTGGAAACAGTAAGTACCTATTTACAATTATTTAAATCTGTTTATCATATAATTAGTTAAAATACAGTAAGTAAACAGAGTGGAATTTATTACACATGTGTAAGTAAAATGCATGATAGCAATAGCACAAAGGTTGGGAGAGGAAGAATGAAAGCATACAATTATAAGGTACAATATCACTTATTGTTAGACTGAAAAGAGTTAAAGATGCATATTATCAACTATAAACTAACAATATAACAAACATTATAACAAGTCTATGAAAATTTTAAAAATAATAATAATTTCAATTGATTTATAAAAGAAGAGAACAAATCTGAAAAAGCATGTATGAGTAAAATTAAAATTAAATAGATTTAATCATAATAGCAATAATCTTACCAGGTATAAATAGTCAAAACATCCCAATTAGGAATATTTAAACCATATGTTGCCTATTAAAACACTCTTTAGATGTAAAAATACAAATCAGTTTGAAGTAAAATCTTGGTTAAATATTTATAATGATAAACTTGACTAAACAAATTTGAAATTGCTAGATTGATATGCAATATAGTTGATTTTAGAGAAAAATGTGACTAGGAATATAGAGGCTTATTGCATAATTATAATTTTAAAAGGGTCAACTCATTAAGTGGATGTAATGATCAGAAACATTTATCCCCATAATAACAAATCTCCAGAATAAAGGAAGCAAAATTATACGAACCTATGAGGAGAAACAGTAAATCTGTAAGTTGGAGTTGGAGATTTCAATACCCTTTTTATTAATGTTTTCACACTGCTATAAATAATTATCTGACACTGGGTAACTTACAAGGAAAAGATGTTTAAATGACTCACAAGTCCACTGGCTTAATAGGAAACATGACTGGGAGGCCTCAGGAAACTTGCAATAATGGCAGAAGGAGAAGGGGAAGCAAGCTGATTTTACCATGGCAGAGCAGGAGAAAGAGAGTGAAGTGGGAAGTGCTACACACTTTGAAATCATCAGATCTTGTATGAATTCACTCACTATCATATGGATAGCAAGGAGGAAGTCCTCACATATGATCTAATCACCTCCCACCAGGCCCCTTCTCCAATTCAGCAAGAGATTTGGGTGGGGACACAAATCCAAACCATATCACAAGTGTTCTCTGTATTTCTTGAATTTGTATGTCAACCTCTGTAGTGAGATTAGGGAAATTTTCATGGACTATATATTCATGGACTATGTTCTCTATATTGGCCCCTCCCAAACCTCATGTCTTTCTCACCATGCAAAATACAATGATCACTTCTCAGCAGTCCCCCAGTCTTAACTCATTTCAGCATTAACCCAGAAGTCTAAGTCCAAAGCCTCATCTGAGACAAGGAAAGTCCCTTCTGCCTATGACACTGTAAAGAAACAAATAAACAAACAAACAAAACAAAAAGTTAGTTACTTCCAAGATACAATAGAGCACAGACATTGGGTAAATGTTCCCATTCCAATTGGGCGAAATTGGCCAAATAAAGCTACAGGCCCCATGCAAGACCAAAACACAACAGAGCAGCCACTAAATCTTAAAATTCCAAAATAATCCCATTTTACTTTATGACTCATTTCCAGGGCAGGCTGATGCAAGGAGTGTGCTACGAAGGCCTTGAGCAGCTCCATCCCTGTGGCTCTTCAGGGTACAGTTCCCTTCCGTCAGCTCTTTTCACAAGCTTGGTGTTGAGTGCTTGTGGCTTTTCCAGGTGCATAGTGCAAAACGTAAGTAAATCTATTATTCTGGAGTCTGGAGGATAATGGCCCTCTTCTCACAGCTCCACTAGGTAGTGCTCCAGTGGAGACTTTGTGTGGGTGCTACAACCCCACATTTCCCTTCTGTACTTCCATAGCAGAGGTTCTTCATCAGATTTCTGCCCCTGCAGCACACTTCTGCCTGGGCATCCAGGCATTTCCATCCTCTGAAATCTGGTCAGGGGTTCTAAACCTCAACTCTTGCCTTCAACACACTTGAAGGCCCAACACCATGTGGAAGCTGCCAAGGCTTAGAGATTGTATCCTCTGAAGCAGTGTCCTTAGCTCTACCTTGAACCCTTTTAGTCCCAAATGGAGCTGGAGTGACTGGGATGCAAGGCAACATGTCCAGAGGCTGCACAGAGTAGTGGGGGTCCTGAACCTGGCCCACAGACCATTTTTCTCTCCTAGACCTTCTGGCCTGTGATGAGAGGAGCTTCCACAAAGGTGAAAGACATCTTTCACATGTCTTGCAGACGTTTTCCCTATTGTCTTGGTTATTAAAATTTACCTTCTCTTTACTTATGAAAGTTTCCACAGCAGGCTTAAGTTTCTCTCCAGAAAAATGGATTTTTCTTTTCTACCATATAACTGGGCTACAAATTTTCCAAACTTTTATGTTTTTCTTCCTTTTTAAATATAAATTCCAGTTTCAGATAATCTCTTTGTTCACATATATGAGTATGTGTAAATGCTCACAACAGCCAGGTCACCTCTTGAATGCTTTGCTGCTCAGAAATTTATTCTGCAAGATGCCCTAAATAATCTCTCGTAAGTGCAAAGTTCCACAGATCTCTAGGGCAGGGCAAACTGCCACCAATATCTTTGCTAAAGCATAGCAACAGTCACCTTTGCTCCAATTTTCTGTAAGTTTCTCATCTCCATGTGAGACGACCTCAGCCTGGACTTCATTGTGCATATCACTATCAGGATTTTGGCCAAAACCATTCCACAAGTCCCTGGGAAGTGTCAAACTTACTTTTATCTTTGTGTTGTCTTATGAACTCTCCAACTGTTCCAAACTCAGCCCATTAGCCATTTACAAAATCACTTCCACATTTCAGGTATCTTCAAAGCAATGACTAAGTTTCCTGGTACCAATTTTCTGTACTTGTTCACTCTCACACTGCTATAATGCGCTACATGAGACTGGGTAATTTATAAAGTGAAAAATCTTAATTGACCCACGGTACCACAGGCTTAACAGGAAGCATGACAGGGAGACCTCAGGAAACATATATTGGCAGAAGGGGAAGAAAGCACATCTTATCATGGCAAAGCAGGAAAGGGAGAGTGAAAGGGGAAGGCCACACACTTTTAAACCTTCAGATCTCATTGAGAACTCACTCAACATCACTATCATGAGAACAGCAAGGACTAAATTTGCACACATGTTCCAATCACCTGCCACCAGGCCCCTCCTCCAAGTTGACATGAAATTTGGTCAGGGATACAAACCCAAAGCATATCACCTTCTCTCAATTACACGTAAAACAGGTAAACAGGAATCAAGAAGACTAGAGAAGACTTGAAAAACACTGTTAAGCAACTTGATCTAATTGACTTTATGGAACACACCACACAACAACAGCAGACTATAAATTATTTCCAAGTATACACAGAACAATTACCAAAACAAGAACCATAAAATAAATATAAATAAGCTTAAAAAGATTCAAATCATAAAACTTGTTTTCTAATCACAATGTGATTGAATTAGAAACAACATTAGAAACTAGAAAAAAGTAACAGAAATATGTCTGGAAAATTTCCAAGTATATGGAAAATAAAAAAAAATGTATATAAAGAAACTGAATAAAATGCTTTGAAATGACACAAAAGCAACACTTTTATTCATGAGTCAAACATAAAATTACAGGGAAATTAGAAAGAATCTAGGACTGAAGCAAAATGAAAGCAAAACATTGAAATTCTCACAGTGTACAACATTCGTAAACTAGACTTCAAGAAAAATGACTTCTGATATTCACAAGGCATTATTACATAAATAAAAGGAAAGTCATAGTCTTGGAGAAAGTATCTATACATCATATATCTAATAAAGGTCTTGGATCCAGAATATATATATATATATATATATATATATATATATATATATTCTAAGATATATTATGTATCTTACTAAGATTTAAGATATATACATATATATATATATATATATAATCATAGTCTTGGAGAAAGTATTTGTACATCATATATTTAATAAGGTCTTGGATCCAGAATATATATAAATTATATATATATATATATAAATATCTTAAATCTTAGTAAGATATAATATATATATATCCTTAGAATATATATATATATATATATTCTGGATCCAAGTCCTTTATTAGATATATGATATACAAATACTTTCTCCAAGACTATGACTATATGTATACTTATATAAATTATATAAATATATTAAATATATATAAATATTTATATATAAATACATAAAAATATATATAAATATGTTTATATATAAATATCTTAAATCTTAGTAATAAGAAAGCAACACAGTTTTTCTTAAATGGTAAAATAGTAAATAGACACTTATCCATTGACCTACAGATGACAAGTCATCACAAAAAAATATGCTTGACATCAATATTTATGAGTTAAATGCAAATTAAAGCCATTCTCGTAATTGCAAGGCTAAATTTAAAAACACTGACAACACCAAGTGTTTGTAAGCATGTAGAAGAACTGCAATCCTCCTACACTGTTAGTGGGAATGAAAAAAATGCAAATACTTTGGAAAACAGTTTAACAGAATCTTAAAATATTAAATAAATATTGTTAATCAAGCTATTTCATTTCTAGATGTCTGCACACCTCCACCACCACAATATATGTTATACAAAGATTAAAAATCCAATGATTATAGCAGCTTTATTTACAATAGCTTCAAACTTGAAACAACCAAATGTCCATCAACATTTGAATAAATAAATAAATTGTGGGATATTCATACAAGAAGATATTTTGTTAGCAATAAAAACAAACTATTGATAGTCTCAAAAATATGTATACAACAAAAATAATTATTGAGTAAAAAAATAAGATCTATAAAAAGTTTATTCTTTAAAAAGTTTATCTAGAAAATTCTAGAAATATCAAACTGATATTTATGGAGAAAAAGTACGTTATTGATTACCTTTGAACAGTGGAAGGGTCATACAGGAATAATTATAAAGTAACATGAAAACTTTTAGAGATAATGTATGACTGTCTTAATAGTGGCAATGTTTTGATGGATAAATACATATGTCAATATTTATCAAGCTGCATACTATATAATTACAGTTTATTGTATGTCAATTATACCTCCTTCATGTTGTAAAAAATCAATAATCTGTACTTTAAATTTAAATGCAAGAACATTCATTGCTCCACTATTACTAATTGCAAAAATTAAAAAAAATTATCTGAGTAACCATCAATAAGGAAATATTTAAGAAACATGTGATTTATGTAACTTGTCATATAGTATGTAACCCCTAAGTCAATGAGCTCTTCTTAAATGAGAAAACTCAAGATAACAAGATTAATATAAAGTGTGACTTATTTTTTAAATAGAAAAATAAAAAATACTCAAAATACATTAATACATACATGCTATTTAAAAATGCATATTGACTATATTTTGTCATGATACATTAATAAATAAGACATATATTAATGATTGCTACCTTATAGCTAATGGGGAAGTCACTGGCTGGCCCCACATAAAAAGAAATCAGAAGAATTATCTGGAAAAATGTTAAAGTGATTGCTGGCTATGGCTTCTATTGATTTCAACACAAATCAGTGTTTGAAAGTTAATCTATTTATATTTTATTTATTGTTACAATTATACTTCTGATGTTTCCAAAACAGCTGTGCCTGTCTGTATTAGTCTGTCTTCATATTGCTATAAAGAACTGCTTGAGATTGCGTTATTTATTTAAAAAGAGGTTTAATTGATTTACACTTCTGCATGGCTGGGGTTTGCCTCTGGAAACTTATAATCATGGTGGAAGGCAAAGAGGAAGCAAAGCACTTTCTTCACAAGATGGCAGGAAGGTGAAGTGGAAGCAGGGGAAATGCCAGATGCTTATAAAACCATCAGAACTCATGAAAACACATTCACTATTATGAAGAACAGCATGGAAGAAACTGCCTCTGTAGCACTCTTCTGCCTGGACATTCAGGAGTTTCCATACATCCTCTGATATCTAGATGGATGTTCTCAAACCTCAATTCTTGACTTCTGTGCATCTGCAGGCCCAACACCACATGTAAGCCACTATGGCTTGGGGCTTTCACCTTCTGAAGCAATGGTCTGAGCTGTAAGTTGGCCCTTTTTAGAAATAGCTGGGATGTAAGGCATCAAGTTCAGAGACTGCACAAAGCAGCAAGGCCTTGGGCTTGGCCCCAAAAAAGTTTTCTTCCCACCTAGATTTTCAAGCCTGTGATTGGAGGGCCACAGTGAAGACCTCTGACATGCCCTGGAGACATATTCCCCATTGTCTTGGTGACAAATATTTGGCCCTTTGTTACTTATGCAAATTTCTGTAGCAGGCTTGAATTTACCCCCAGAAAAATGAGTCTTTTCTTTTTCATTGAATCATCAGGCTGCAAATTTTCTGAACTTTTATATTCTGCTTCCCTTTTAAACATAAGTTCTAATTCCAAACTATCTTTGTGAATGCATACAACTGAATAGTTTTAAGAGCACCCAGGTCACTTCTTGAACACTGCTGCCTAAAAATTTATTCCAAGAGATACTCTAAAAATGTCTCTCTCAATTTCAAAGCTCTATAGATCTCTAGGACAGGAGCAAAATTCCACCAGTCTCTTTGTTAAAGCCTATATAGCAATAGTCACCTTTATTCCAGTTCCCAACAAATTCCTTATCTCAATCTGAAAGCATCTCAGCCTGAACTTTAATGTCTATATCACTATCGGCATTTTAGTCAAAGCCATTCAACATGTCTCCAGGAATTTCCAAATTTTTCTAAATCTTCCTGTCTTCTTCTGAACCCTCAGAACTGTTCCAACCTCTGCCTATTAGCCACTTCCAAAGTTGCTTCCACATTTTCAGGTATCCTTATAGTAGTGCCTCACTCTCCTGGTACCAGTTTTCTGTATTAGTCCATTTTCACACTACTATAAAGAACTGTCCAAGACTGGGTAACTTATAAAAGAAAGAGGTTTAATTGACTCACAGTTCCACATGGCTAGAAAGGACTCAGAAACAGTCATGGCAGAAGGCAAAGGGGAAGCAAGTACCTTCTTCACAAGGTAGCAGGAAGGCAAAGTGCAAGGAGGGGAAATGTCATATGCTTATAAAACCATCAGATCTCATGAGAACTGACTCACTATGATGAGAAAAGCATGAGAAAAATGTCCCCCATGATCCAATTACCTCCACCTGTTCCTGTACTTAACACGGGGAATATGGGTATTATAATTTGAGGTTAGATTTGGGTGGGGAACACAAAGACAAACAATAGCACTGTTGTATATAGAGTTTTCTCAAAGCATATAACCATGTCTTACTAATTGCTTGTCTGTACACTCGTTAGCCTCATCCTGAGAATCTCATCTCATTTATAATCTATAGCATTTCTTTATGAAAAAAGCTGCCGCCAGGAATAGCTTATTGTCTTCACTGCTTTTGAACTTCAGCATTTTCCCCATCACCACATTCAACATTTTTCCTCACAGTCTTACAACACTTCACATACTCAGACTTTAGAAGACATTCCATCCTTTCTGCCTAGTGATATTGTTATTCTATAAATGGATAGTTTTATGTTCTGCGTATTTGGTTTTAATTAAAGAATTGTCCTATTCAAAATCAAATTTTTGAGGACCCATGAAATACAGAAAATGACAATGTTGCAATGTGAAAATTAAACACAAACTTACCTGACATTCATAATTCAAATAACACCTATAAATTCACCAAAAGAAAAAAACATCTGATATTGTCCTTCACTATTTTTCACCTGTCATTTTAAGTAGATAAATGTGACTTTCACAGCTAAAACACAAGGAGAACTATTTTACCTTTGGTAACAAAATGTGTACTTCAAATTAGTTTTTTTTTAAATGTTAGTTAAACTTCTGGCACAATTTATCTTTTTTCCAATGATAGATTTGATTAGTTGATACCAATCATAAAATCCAAATTTAGAACCTTCCTGAATCATTGAATCAAAGGGATTAATTACCATAACTCTGAGATATACTAGGTTAGCCAAGGAATTAAAACACCTCTGTGAAGAAAACAAAAAAACCACAAAAAAATGGAAACTCAGAGGAAGATATACAGACTCTCAAGTCTCTCAATTAGTAATCTTTCTATGGAAATTTTAATTCTTTATTATTGGGGAGTCAAAAGTTACACGCAAATTTTTGAGCGTATAGGGAAGTCAGTGCCCTGAAACCCCAGGTTGTTCAAGGGTCAGCTGATGTATACTGTATATTCAACTGTGTACACACACACACACACACACACACACGAACACACACACAGAGTTGAATATACTCTCTATATTTTTTCCTGTTTCTTTTTTAACTCTCCTATCAAACCCTCCCACCACCACCCCCTTTTTTTTTTTCCTGATAACCATTCTATAACTTCTCAACTACTATGGAACTTTCAGTATATTTCACAACATCTGCAGACATGCAGAAAAGTTATTTTGAAACATTATCCAAACAAGATTGTTGTAAATTTAATTTGTCAATTATTCTTAGAAATATGACATTAATATTGATTGACAGAAATTTAGGAGCCATTGAAGAGCCCTGTAGTTCTCCTAAATTCCTCAGTGTATGTCACTAACAGCTCAGCTTATATAAGACCTGACATTATCCAGGCAAAGGTATCAAAAATATTGTCAAAATTTTAGACCTAGGTGGTTTTAAAAATGTAATTCTGTCATAAAATTGTGCTCATATCACATCACCAAAATAAAGTAAAATAAAATAAAGATTAATGTGGTAGCACAAAACAATTGATATGAAACTTATCCTTATCCAAATAATTTCAAATATAAAAGTTTAAGTAATTTATACTCCATTTCTTTTAGATGGAGTTTTGCTCTTGTTTTTGCTCAGGCTGGAGTGCCATGGCACAATCTTAGCTCACTGCAGCCTCCGCCTGCTGGGTTCAAGCAGTTCTCCTGCTGCAGCCTTCCAGTAGCTGGGATTACAGGCACCTGCCACCATGCCAGGCTATTTTTTTTTTTTTGTATTTTTAGTAGAGACAGGGCTTTGTCATGTGGGCCAGGCTGGTCTTGAACTCCTGGCCTCAGGTGATCTGCGCATCTCAGCCTCCCAAAGTGCTGGGATTACAGGTGTGAGCCATCGTGCACAGCCTCAAAATATTTATGTTGAAAAAAATAAGAGACAGACTTTTAAAATCTCACTTACATTTGTACTTCTGAAAACAAAGGGTTTGAAGTGTTGCAATGTAATTTTGTCATTACATTTTGTTTTCCCAAATTGTTGCAATTCATTTCTCACATTAATTTTTAAGAAATTGCAAACAAAATCCATTATCATTAACCAATAATCAATTAAAACTGTTTGAGTCACATTAATTTTTTTCTTTATTTTAAAAAAAGTTATAGAAGTTAAATTTTGCATACTGTCTTAATTCTGGCAAATTTCACACAATTTTGTCAGAGAAAGAAACTTTCGCAAAATGTTGCTTGTATACCTGCCTCATGGAGAAATGCCAGTATCCTTTGCAGATCAGAGAGATTTGCAAATAATTCTTATAACTTTCTCAATATCAAGAGTTGTTAGTCAGCTGCAAAATTGTTCTTCAGTCTACTCTGCAATGATAAATGGCAAAGTGACGGTGCATACAATGGCAGGATGATCAGTAGCCTGAAGAAACATAGGAATGTAGTAGGTCATCATTTCCATTTTTATTAGAATTCTTTTTTTTCCCCAGAGCATGGTTTCTTTCAGCATTAGCCAAGTTGCTTTTGCACTCTAAGTCCTTGAGCAGAAATAATTTCCATGTCACACAGTGCTCCTTTTGTGAACTTTTACAAAATTTAATCCAGTAGTATTTTTAACGTGCTATCACACTTATTTTTTCCAAAATGATAATATTTTATGACCAGAATATAAAAATATTTTACATTTAAAATGTATAAAGCATTATGAGTCACGCTCAAATTGATTGAAACAATTATCTACCTTTTAAAACACACTAAATGTCAATTCATGATTCCTCTTCTATCCTATTTGGTTTTTAATAATTCTTTACTTATTTATGGTTTGTTCATTCATTTGTTCACTTATTCAGTGGATGTAAGTCATTTAAAATGAAGCAATTATTTTGAAAATGAGAAATTAATATCTGACTCATAATGAATAGAAATTAGGCAAATGACCATTTTTCCCATTTATTACATTCTTTTCTCCTAAAAACCAGCCTCACATTAGCTTTAATCTTGCCATGAACAACTTAAAAGACCTGTCTTCTAAGTTACAGTTTTCACCTCTTCTGTGTTAAATTAAGATGTCATTTCACTGGAGCGCTTCCATAATTCCCCCACCAGTCCTAAAATTTATAAGAAGATATGAGCATTTCATTAGGCTAGGGACCATTTTTCTAGCATTGACCTACTGCATGTAATCTTGCGGTGAATGCAGTTTTGTTTTGCTGAATTATCTTAGCATGACTGAAAATAAGTAGAGTCATTTAAACTGAATTTACATATTAATTCCATGATTTGAAGGTAAATGTCATTTAGTAAATTTTTTACTTTGTGTTTTTTCTTCTACAAAATGTGCATTTATAATATCTAAATGTGGAAATAATTAAATATAAGATCTGCATGTTGAAAGAATTGAACAAGTTTATGTATATAAAGTGCCAGCAGGTTTTGAATTTCCCATAAATCCATTGAATTGGTATTTGCACAGCCACTCAAAGTGCCTCAGCTATAAAACTAACTAAAGTTGCCTCTCAGGGGTGAGAACTAAACATGATTATGTATGTATAGATGACATATAGACTAAAACTTGCTAGGTGGGTATTGATAATTGCTATTCTAAGAAATATCAATGTAGTCTGAATAATAAAATTATCAACTTCATTTTTACTTCTATGTATAGAAATTTTATGCATATAAATAGGTACCATGAATAATATAACTATACTATTTGCTGAGTATTGTCATTTAATCTTATTTCTAGGCTTATAAATATTAGATACCAACACCATTTGATAAAAATTATTCTTAAATAACATTTGACTGGTGGTTATTTCTTTCAGTATATAAATGAGTTGGCCTATTGTTACTTAAAGTTCAAATTTTCATGTCCTTTGCTATATTAAATTATTTTTTAATAATACATTTAGCAGAAACTTTTTGACAGTCATTTCTTTATTAACACACACTTTCTTAATATCTTTATCAATCCAAGGAATTATAATATTACCCTCTAAGTCTATAATACAGGATAGGCAATACCATTTCTTGCTAAAATAATTTTCTGAGTGCCTAGTAAGGCAGTTTCTTCTGAGTAAGGTCAATAAAAAAGTATTTTTGACAATTATGTGCTTAAAATGCCTCAGTAGCATTTGAGTTTTACTTGCCTTAGATTGCTTTCTACTTTATATTGACCAGTATCTTAGTCCATTCAGAAAGACCCAATGGAAATAATCATAAATGTCTCTACTCAGGAAAATAGTAAATAAAAAACAATACAGCGTTTCTTGAGGGATTGCAGAGATTAGTATCACCATTAAACACCTCAAAGATATATGGGTGGTGATTCCCACTGCATCCCCAATCTTCTCTCCTATTTGGCCTATAGAGAGAAAGACAATAAATTATCATAAGTGTAACTAAGTGGTGGCTACACTTGTAACTGTTCTACCAGGTGTGTTTCATTACTTGAGCAAATTAGCACACCCTCTGATACCTGGTGCACAGCTATTGATCTGGCAAATGCCCTTTTCTCCATACTTGTTTATAAGAATTCACACTTGTTTACAGGCAATTTGCATTTACCCATAGAGGTCAGAAATAGACCTTCACTGTTCTACTGCAGTGATTATATCAACTCTTCAACTCTGTCATATTTTGGGTTGGTTTGCAGAGATTACCTTTCTCTTCCACAAGACAACACACTGGTCCATTACACTGACATTATACTGCTAGGGTCTACTGAGAAAGAAGTAGCAAACACTCTAGATTTATTGATAAGACATTTACATGTCAGAGGGTGGGAAGTAGAGACAACTAAAATTCAAAGACTCAATCTCAGTGAAATTTCTAGGGCTCCAGAGATGCAGGGCATGACAAGATATGCCTATTCAGGTGAAGGATAAGTTAATTGCATTTTACCCCTCTTATAACCAACAAAGAAGCCCAGTGTCTGGTAAGCTTATTCGGATTGTGCAGGCAACATAATTTTCATTTGGGTATGTTATGCTAGACTATTTTTCACATGAGCCAAAAAGCTGCCAGTTTTGAGTGGGGCAATGAGTAAGAGAAGGCTCTGTAACATGTCAAGGCTTCTGTGCAAACTGCTCTGCCTCTTAGGGCATATGATCCATAAGATCCAATGTTTCTCAAAGTTCAGTGGCAGACAAGCATTCCGTTTGAAGCCTTCAGCAGGCCCCTATATGTAAACGACAGCTGAGGACTTTAGAATTTTGGAGCAATTTTTTCCTGCCATCATCCTTTTGAGAGTTAGCTGGTTAGCTCTTGGTCTGCTAATGGACCTTAGTTGAAACTGAATACATAGACACCAAGTCAATGTGTGTTTTGAGCTACCTATAAAAATTGAGAATTATCTAACCCCCAAAACCATGCATGTTGAGGGCATGCATATAAATACTCCATTATCAAATGGAAGTGTTACATATTTGATCAGGCTGGAACAAGCCCTGAAGGCACAAGTTAGTTACATGAAGAAGGGGACCAAATGTTTGTGGTTTCCACTCTTGCTGCTTTGCCTTCTCTCCCAGTCTGCACCAATGGCCTCATAAGGAGTATCTTACAATCAGTTGACAGAAGAAGAGAATAATGGGGCTTGATTTATAAATGGTTCTGCATGATATGCAGATGCCATCTGAAACTGAAGAGCTGAAGAGCTGCAGCACTACAGCACTTTTCTGGGACAGGCCGCAAAGGATCATGGGGAAGAGAAATCTTTCTGGTGGGTATAACTTCAAAAGGTATTCCTGTTGTGCACTTTGCTTGGATGGAGAAATGGCCAGATGTGTGATGATACATCTATTCATAGGCTGTAACCCATGGTTTGGCTGGATAATTAGAGTTTAGGAAGGAACACAATCAGAAAATTAGTGCCAAAGAAATATGGGGAACAAATAAACAAAATAGATCTCTCGAAATGGGCAAAAATATAAAGACAATTTTGTCCTATGTGAATGCCCACCAAAAGGTGACCTCAGCAGAGGAATATTTTAATAATCAAGTGGATAGAATTACCCATTTAGTCAATACCAGCCATCCTCTTTCCCTTGCCACTTCTTTTATTTCCCAGTGAAATCATGAACAAAGTGGCCATAGTGGCAGGAATGGAGGTTTACATGTGCTAAGCAACATGGACTTTCGGTCACAGAGGCTGATGTAGCTATGGACAAAGCTGTGTGCCTATTCTGCCAGTGGAAGAGACCAACACTGAATTTCTGATATGGCATCATTCTCCAGGGTGATCAGCCAGTTACCTGGTGGCAAGTTTGTTTCATTGGTAACCTTCTATTATAGAAGAGGCAGCATTTTTCCTTACTTTAATTAAACACTTACTCTTTTTACAAATTTGCCTTACTTGGAAACAATTCATCTGCCAAAACTAGTATCCATGGGTTTACAAAGTGTCTTATCCATAGTCACAGTATTTCACACAGCATTGCTTCTGACTGAGGAGCTTGCTTTAAAACCAAAAAGTGAGACAATAAACCCATGCTCAAATAATTCACTGGTCTTACAAAGTCCCCCACCATTTTGAAGCAACTGGACCAATAAAACATTGGAGTGGACTTTTGAAGATTAAATTGTATTGCCTCTTTGGTGGCAATATCTTGCAGGGATAAGGAAGGGTTCTCTAGAGGCTATGAATGCTCAGAATTATTATACTGTTTTCTGACAGGATTTGTGGATCCAGAAATCAAAACACAGAAATGGGAGTAACACCATTCACTGTTACACATAGTGACCCCACTAGCAAGAGTTTCTGTTTTCTTTTTCCTCAACTTTATGCTCTGCTGGGCTAGAGGTCTTTGTTGCATATCTAAGAAAGCTTCTACCAGGAGATACAATAATGATTCCAATTAACTGAAAGTTAAACCTGCCACCCTGATACTTTAAACTCCTTATGCCTCTACGTCAACAGTCAAAGAAGGGAGTTACTGTATTGACTGGGGTGATTTATCTAGACTACCCAGAGGAGGTACGAAAGGGTATTTCTAGACTAGAGGATACCCTTTAGGACATCTCTGAGTATTACCAAGTCTGTGATTAAATTAGTAATCCCAGGTAAGATTACTAATGAACCAGTCTCCTGAGAAATGAAAGTTTGAGTTGCCTCACAAGGTGAAAAAACAGACTAGTTGAAGTGCTTGCTGAAGAAATAGGAAATAAATAATGGATAGTAAAAGAAAGGAATTAAAAATACTAACATGCTTATATGACCAATTTTAGAAAAAATAGTCATGATTATCATGATTATTATCTCCTTATTTTTATCATGAAGGCATTTGAGTGTGTATATACATATATATATAAATACCTTTTTATTTTCCCTGTTATATTCTTATATAACATGAGAAGTATGGACTTTATATTAATATTTAAGTATTATTCATCTTTACAACATATTACTTAAATTATGGAATAGTAGGAGAAGAATAAACATATCTCAAATACTTTACTTCTTCTGGGGAAGGGATTAGTGTATTTTCAGTTGTGTACAGGACAGTAGGATTATGTTAATCAGAATTGACCTTACTGTCTTTAACTGGAGATTAAGCAAAGTTTAATGAGGTGTGTCTGGGTGCCAAGTTTTCAAGCCGTGAAGTTCTGCTAATTAATTGTATGTGTTAACTTGACTGGGTTAAGAAATACCGTGATAGCTAGCAAAATGGCATTACTGAGTTTTTCTGTCAATTTTTTTTTTTTTTTTTGAGTTGGACTTTTGCTCTGTCACCAGGCACTTTGGAGTACAGTGGCGTGATCTTGGCTCACTGCAACCTCCACCTTTCAGGTTCAAATGATTCTCCTGCCTCAGCCTCCTGAGTAACTGGGCACTGTGCCCAGCTAATTTTTGTATTTTTAGTTGAGATGGAGTTTCACCATGTTGGGCAGGATGGCCTTGATCTTTGACTTCTTGATCCACCCATCTTGGCCTCCCAAAGTCTGTCAAATTTGATGGGAGAGATCTGCATTTGAATCAGATTAAGGAAAGGTGATCTGCCTTCACCAATGTGGATGGGCACATCTAATCATCTAATCACTTTAGGGCCCTGTTGAAAACAACAGTGGGAGTAGATAAATTTGCTCTCTCTTCTGGAACTGGGACATCCATCTTCTCCTGTCCTTAGACATTAGAACCCAAGATTTTAGGCTTTCACACTATGGGATATATACCATAGACTTCTTTGGTTCTCAAACCTTTGGTCTCAGACTGAATTATAACACATTTTTATTGATTCTTCAAATGGCACACAGCATATTGTGGGACTCCTTGGCCTCCATAATTGCATGAGCCAAGTCCCATAAGAAATGATCTCATATATATCACTCTATATATTCTACTAATTCTTGGAGAATCCTGACTAATGCAATTAGTCATGATATGGTTTTCATGCAGTTTTATATTTTACATAATGTATTAGACTTAATTTAGAACTCTTTTGCTTGTATCCTATTGGCCCAAATTAGTCACGTGTTCACATCTATTTATAAAGAAGATTCAGAAATACAGTATTGATCCTGAATAACCCTAGGCCAATCTAAGAACTGAATAGTCTGTTAGCAGGAAATATGAAAAAAGTGACTATTGGATGACAGCTCCCCATCTCTGTCACAGTCTTACTGTATTTCTTGCTATTTAGTTATTACTGCTAAGTGATTTTTTTCTTTATAAGATTCGAATTTAAATACTTTCTTTAGATTTGTTAACTTAAAATAATTTCTAGGAAGCCATACTGACAATTAGGATATTAAAACATAGTGGATAATGTGAGCTATTTAAAGAAAGCCATCTTAGCTATTTCAAGTGTGAATATGAATAATTCAATTTCAGACAATAATATACTTTAATTTGTGTGTAATTATTATCTGAAGAACATATTTTCATCAAATTATTTTCTTTCCTCAAAAATTTCTCATGTTGCCCCTATTTGTGTGGACTACAAATAACATGTATGCAAGCCCTTTTTATGTTGTTCTACAGCTGGCACTTAAAAAATGCTTTTAGATTTTTTCTCTCCTTTCTTTTGAGATAATTTCTATTCTATGACTTCAAGATCACATATCTATTCCTCTACAATGTATAAGCTGTTGATGATATTAGCACATTTTTCATCATGGACACTGTAAGTTTTATAGACAGAAATTCATTTTGAATCTCTTCATATATTAGACATTTTAATTTAACATATATAATCTTCCTCTAGCTTATTAAACTATATATATATATATATATATATATATATTTATGCTGAATACTTAGTATTGTCTATTATCATTTCTGGATCTGATTCAATTTCTCTAGTTTTCACCTCAGTATAGTCCATATTTATGTGATTTGTTGCTTGACTGGTAATTTTTCACTTGATGCCAGATATTACAGATTTTACTGTGTTGTGTACTGCATATTTTTGCATTCTACAAACATTTGGAGCTTTGATCTATGCCACAGTTAGTTTACTTGGAAGCAAGTTTCCTTGTATTGAGGTCTTATTCATGAGTTTTATTATATAGGGCCAGAGCATCGTTTATTTTAGGGCTAAATTTTCAGTGTCTATTCTAAACACTGTGCAATATCCCTAATAATTGTAAGAGTTTTGACTCTCACTGGTAGGAAAAAAAATTCTTTTCTTTTATAATTTTCGTGTATTATTCCCCACAGGTCTTTTGGATGCCTTATTGTCTCTTTTTCTATTTTCTTCTCCTCTTTTTATTTTTCTCCCTCCTATCTATCACTCTCCTGTTTTCTGTTTTATATTTTCCCCTGTGAACTGCAGCTTCCTCTTAGACTTTAGATTATCAATTCTATTTGCTAATTTCAGGAACAAATCTGGGCTCCACTTCCTCCCTCCTGCATTACAGCTTGGAAATTTTCTCTAGCGGATAAACTGAGTTAATTGTAGGATTTGGCTCTTTTGTTTTCCATATCTCAGGGATCATTGCCTTATTGCTTGATGTTGCCTTGTTGCCAAAACCTTGAAAATGGTTGGCATATTTTGTCTGTGGTTTTGTTTAGTGCTTTTAGAGCGGAAGAGAGATGCATTTCCCATTACTCCATTTTAGTCATATAAATTTAGCATGGTTTGTAAAGTTTATGATAAAAATTGTCTGTGTGATGAATTCAAATATTTCAATAATACATTTCATTATGCTCTGGTATTTACAGATATATAGATTTAGATAATCCAAGAGTAATCTTTATTGGGATCAGTGCTTTCTTAATCTTGGCTATATAAATATTTTTCTTACATAAAATGGAAATTTCTACCTAGATGTCCTCCTTTTAGGTTAAAATTGTTTTTAAATGGTTCAGTTAAGCTTTTAAATTTCACACTGTGACCATAAATACAAATTTATAATGTCAAACTGTCTTTATTTTTTATGCCCTTTTTTGTTACTGCTCTACTTATCCATATTGACTTTTTATTAGTAGTACTCAGGGTCATCAAGTAAGAACCAATTAAATAGAATAATCTATATAATATAAGTACATCCTAAAAGTAATAAAGCATAATTTAGAAAAAATTCTCATGAATGGTGTTTCACTGAAAGTAGGTCATTTTTTTTCTTTGCTGGATAGTACACTTTTTCTAGTATTTATAAAGCTTGCTCTGCTGACAGTTAATTCATGGCCCCAAAATACAGAATATAAATTACTGTTCTTGTTGCATGGAACAGAGAAACATCTGCTGGTTATTAACATAACATTTGAATCTGACAGAATTTAGTTCTGGTTGGTAAAGTTTATTACAAAAATTGTGTGTGATTAATTCAGAAGCTTCAGTGTTACTTTTTATTGTGATATCTAAAATTATTCTTCTGAAAATTATATGGTTTTTTCTTTTACAATTTTAAAAGTTTTTTCTTTCTTTCTTTCTTTTTCATTTCTTTTGAGACAATGTTTTACTTTTTCACTGAAGTTTAAATGCAGCGGCACGATCATGGCTCACTGCAGTCTCAACCTCCATGGCTCAGGCACTCCTCCCACGTCAGCCTTCCTAGAAGCGGAGGACACAAGGGTCTCCCTATGTTGCCCAGGCTGGTCTCAGAGTCTCAGACTTCTGGGCTCAATCAATCCTGTTGCTTCAGCACCTTATAGTGCTGGGATTATAAGTGTGAGCCACCATGCAGAGCAAAAGAATAAGTTTCTTTTATGAATAATTTTTGACATTTAAAATGAGGTTATTAAAACCACAGACTACTTATAGGACATCCCTGAAGAACAGCTATGGAAACAAACCAGCAAACAAACAACAACAACAACAACAAACCCCACAAATTACTCACCTAAAAAGCCTATTTGGTTTTTAATTTAATTATTATTTATATACATATTTTTTTCTTTATTTTTTTTTAATTGTACTTTAGGTTCTGGGGTACATGTGCAGATCATGAAGGGTTCTTGCATAGGTACATACATGGCAAGGTGGTTTGCAGCCTCCATTACCCCATCATCAATATCTGGCATTTGTCAACATGTTATCCCTCCCTACCCCCCGCTGTCCCTCCCCTACCCCCCAAAAGACCCCGGTGTGTGATGCTCCCCTCCCTGTGTCCACATGTTCTCATTGTTCCACACCCACCTATCAGTGAGAACACACCATATTTGATTTTCTGTTCTTGTGTCAGTTTGTTGAGAATGATGGTTTTGAGATTAATTCATGTCCCTACAAAGGACACAAACTCATCATTTTTTATGGCTGCACAGTATTCCATGGTGTGTATGTGCCACTTTCTTTGTCCAGTCTATCATTGATGGGCATTTGGGTTGGTTCCAGGTCTTTGCTATTGTAAACAGTGCCTTGATGAACATACATGTGCATGTGTCTTTGTAAAAGAATGATTTACAATCCTTTGGGTATATACCCAGTAATGGGATTGCTGGGTCAAATGGAATTTCTATTTCTAGATCCTTTAGGAATTGCCACACTGTCTTACACAATGGTTGAACTAATTTACACTCCCACCAACAGTGTAAAATTGTTCCCATTTCTCCACATCCTCTCCAGCATCTGTTGTCTCCAGATTTTTTAAGGATTGCCATTCTAGCTGGTGTGAGATGGTATCTCAATGTGGTTTTGATTTGCATTTCTCTAATGACTGGTGATGATGAGCATTTTTTCATGTTTGTTGACCTCATATATGTCTTCTTTTGAGAAGTGTCTGTTCATATCTTTGGCCCACTTTTGGATGGGTTTGTTTGTTTTTTTCTTGTAAATCTGTTTTTGTTCTTTGTAGATTCTGGATATTAGCCCTTTGACAGATGGGTAGATTGTAAAATTTTTTCCCGTTCTGTTGATTGCCTATTCACTCTAATGATTGTTTCTTTTGCTGTACAGAAGCTCTTAAGTTTAATTAGATTCCATTTGTCTATTTTGGCTTTTTTTGCCATTGCTTTTGGTGTTTTAGTTATGAAGTTCTTGTCTGTGCCTATGTCCTGGATAGTTTTGCCTAGGTTTTCTTCTAGGGTTTTTATGGTGTTTGGTCTTATGTTTAAATTTTTAATCCATCAGGAGGTAATTTTAGTGTAAGGTCACAGGAGGGGGTCCAGTTTCTGCTTTCTGCACATTGCTAACCAGTTTTCCCAACACCATTTATTAAACAGGGGATCCTTTCCTCATTGCTTGTTTTTGTCAGGTTTGTCAAAGATCAGATGATTGTAGATGTGTGATGTTGCTTATTTATATATTTATATCACTACCTTTGTTGATGAATTGTAAGATGACTTAATTTTGTTCGTTTGCAAACCCCTCAGGATTTCCTAATGAGAGCTCCTCTTAGAGAATTCCTTTCTTCCATTGCTGATGTTCCTTTGTATTTTATATTACTTGTACTAGGTACCTTCACATAAGCATAGCCTTCCTTATCTGCAGCGGGAAAAAAAGAAGGAAAATACTATCATGAATATTTGTCTTTTAGAAAATCTTATCTTTATGAAACAATTGACAGGATGACCAGTTGTAAGTAGTCACAAGTAAAAGTCAAGCACAAAATCTCACAAATAATTTATAGATATACTGTTGTCTTCTGTTACTACTCATTGGAACTCTCTTCTAGGAATAATGCAATATACAATCAATGCTAACATTTAAGGATATTATCAATAACAGGAGGAGAGAAAAATTTTTCTTTTCACTCAAGGGTTGTATCTGGTGTTCTTAACTTTTTCTTAAGGTTTTTCCCCATAATATGCTAGAAAATATGCAAATACTATGACAATTTCAGAAATATATAAGTGTTTTTAATATTCTGGAGCCAAAGTCATACTCTATTCATAAACGGCCTTCTATAATGTTTATCTGCTATTAATCTAAAAATAAATACACTTATCTGTTATAAGTTGTTCCTAGAAATGGGAAAATTAATCACTTTATTGTTTGACAATAAGATAATTACAATTGAAGCTGAAATGCATTGGATGTTTTTAAAGATGCATTTCTCAATACTTAGGTAACTCTTTTAAAAAAGTTTTTCTCAACTGAAATTACCAGTCATAAAATCATATAATCAAGACTAGCACAGTTTAAAAAAAAAGCCCAAGATTCACTTTTAAACAACATATCTTTTAAATCAGACATCTAGAAAAAGTTATCTCAATTCTATTTCAGGATTTTCCAATTAGAGTCTCCTTCATATTTCTTATTATGTTTCTTCTTCCATTAATTAGTCAACTTATGAAAGTGTAGATCACCCTCTTTGTCACATATTCGAATGACCATTGTCAACTTCTGCTTCTGAGAAAATGAAACAGATCCACATATTCTAACCCTTCTGCTGAGTGCAATTAAAATTCTTGTACATTACATGTAAAACAAATTCAAGAAACCTCCGAAAAGTGGAAAGAAGAATCCAGATCAGTTAAGGATATCAGGACCTGAGGAATCATTATGGTATTGAGTTTCCTCGATTTCCTTTTTGCTTCATTTTTCTACAACGTGTAGTTGAAGTAGCTGTTGAGTCAGTAGCCAATGGACACAGATAATAAAAGCCCTACTAGGACAAGGAAAGCAATCAGGGAAAGACAGTAAACTTTTGTAAGATAATTGTTTTTCTCTAGCCCACTACTGCATGGAAAACTGGGTGCCAGACTCAGTGAAATAATCAAAGGCTGAATGGTGATCTAGATCCTCTACCCTGTC
The DNA here is from genome assembly GCA_963573385.1 of Cacajao melanocephalus. Taxonomy (NCBI): domain Eukaryota; kingdom Metazoa; phylum Chordata; class Mammalia; order Primates; family Pitheciidae; genus Cacajao; species Cacajao melanocephalus. Next base: position 22,853 of record CAUYLG010060115.1, on the reverse strand, counting down.
AATGCTGTAGAGAGGTGGCCCAATATTCTGCTGTTACTATCAAAAAAGACAATCAGAGTGCCAGAATTTTCCACCCTGACTGCAAATAATGTAGTGCTTCCCTCTGGGAATCAGTGGAGACCACAAAAGGAACCTGGGATCCCACCTTCACTGGCAGTAAAGTGTGCTTCTCCCTCTGACTTCTGGAGTAGTGTAAGGGAATGCCTAGCAGAGAGTCAGGATTTTCACAATTGTCCATCAGTAATGAGGCCACTCTCACTGTAGTGCAAAAGAAATCCATATGAAGTCTAAAACTCTCACTCCTACAATGTGGCAACCCGGACCTCCTCACTGACCTACATCTGTTTAATAGTAATAAGGTAGAGTTTCCCTTTCTCTTGCTGTAACAGTGTTAGAAAAAGCACATTTGTAAAGAGTTAAATAAAATAAAATCATATCACAAAATATAAAATGTCAATTTTCAATGAAAAATCATTTATGTCAAAATAGGAAGATCTCAAACTGAAAAAAAATCAATAGGTACCAACAAAAGATTACTGATTTGGGTTTTATATGACCAAGATTTTAAGACAGCTGTGATAAGAAAGCTCCAAGAAACACTTTAAAACATGCTTGAAACAAATGAAAAGCCTCAACAATAAAATGGAAAATTATATCAAAGAAATGGACGCTATAAAGGAGAACCAAAAGAGGAATTTTGATACTGAATCATAAAATAAACAAAATAGAAACCTTATTGAATGGGATCAATAGCGGAATAGAGAAGACAGAGGAATGAATCCATGAACAGGAAAATAAAACAATATAAATGACCTAATCTTAACAAAATATTTAAACTAGACTGAAATAAATAATAACAGAGCCTCAAGATATGTAGGACAATAAGACTCTAACATTCTTTTTCCCTATGAAAGTCCCTGATGTAATAATGAAAAGACAAGCTACAGATTGGAGTAAAATGTTGCAAGTCACATACCTGAAAATGGAAAATATATCTGGAAACTACCAAAAAAAAAAAAATCTCTCAAAGAAAACAGTAGTTAAAAAAAAAAAACCTAATTAGGACAATTATGAAATTAGCAAAAGGCATGAAGAGACATGTTACCAAAGATGCCCGGCACATCCGTAGATGGCAAATAAGCACATGAAAAGTGTTCAGAATTGTTAGCCATAAGGAACATCCAAATTAAAAACCTGTTAGAATCACTAAAATAAAAAATAGAGGTACCAGAAAATGCTATCAAGAATGCAGAGAAACTAGATAATTCAGATACTGCTGATGGGAATGTAAAAGCATGCAGCAACTCTGGAAAGTAGTTGAGCAATTTCTTAAAACCAAAAATATTAACATATAAACCAACAAAAATCATGAAATTACCATGCAACCCAGATATTGCACTCTTGGGTCTTTAGCCTAGAGAAATTGAGACTTCAGTTCACAGAAAAACTTATACATGCATTTTTGTAGTAGCTTTATTTGAAGTCAGCAAAAAATAGAAGCAACCAGTTTGACCTTCAACAGGCAAATCATGGAGCAAACTGTGTTATATCCATAACAGAAAATACTATTCTGCAAAAAAGAAAAAAAAATATCAAACTATTGACATGCACAATGACTATGATAAATCTCAGGGTAATCATGTCTGTGGAAAAAAATCCAATGCTAAAAGTTTATATTATATACATATATATGTGCACAGTTTCTTATATATCTAGACATATATGTATCTATAGATATATACATATAGATACATTTCATATATATAGATATATATCTAGTTATATTTTTCTAGATGTAGATAAGAAAATGTATGAAATGAAAAAATGAGACACACACAGTGATCATTGTTCAAATGCTAATGTGAACATCTGCTTCTGCTTTTAATTGGCTCCCAAATTTGTACAATAAAATATTTGTTCCTTCCTCTGGTTTTTGTTTCCTATTACAAAAAGACTTATCCATTTCAAGTTTTTACAGTATACTTGAAGAAAAATATTTACTAAAAATAGTTACTTATTTGTTTCGCAGTCAATAAATATAGAATATTTTGTTTAACCTGTGCCTTCAAACTTAGTAAAGAAGGACAAGTATTTAGCACCATTTGATGGCCACGTAAATCTTGAACATTTATCTTTTTATTCTTCATTGTGGCATGTAATCAATCTTTAAATATTGTTTATATTTTCTTCTTAATATATCTGGAAAGTGTTCTCTTCTTTAAATTGTATAATACTAGTGCCATTAGGTTGTAGACAATAGAATTAATATTTGTTTATTAAATATTTCAAATTGGCAGGAAGGTCTGAAATCAAGCTTAAGAATGGTAAAAAGTAGATCAATTTTAGGGCATTCAGTGATAGAAACTCCTCAGCAGCATCCTGGGGTAACTAATTCAAAAATGAATGAATGAACTTTACTATACATGGGTTCTACTGTAGACAAATGCCTTCAGGAATTGGCCACTTCCCCTGAGGTATGATATTGAGGGCTCAAATGTAGTCATATTTATTTACAAATTAAGTACTCAGTATCCTTGATGAAGATGTTTTGTGTGTGTGTATATTTTGGTTTCATTTTTGATACTAAATAGAGACATCTATAACTCTGTGGACAGAGTTCAAAAACTCTAGGGTGGCTAAGAAATGTGTTCAGTTGATATCCAGTGAATGGGCCTTCCTCATCTTCAGATTACGAAGACTTTTTCTGTAATATTTGTACTGGGTGGAACTTTCTGTTACTCTGGGCCCTTTATGTGAGGTTATTTTGCTTACTGTTTTTCAAAAACTCCCTGTCACCCATATAACAAGTGTGCTTCCTCATGGTTCCTGGTCTGTGACTATAAGTGTGAACGGATACCAAACTTAGACAAGCTGGATCTTTCAAATTTACCCACTGAGAGAGTTTTACTTTTCCAGTGAAAGTATATTTTCACTTGGGACTATAACACCAATAAAATGCTGTCTGCATTTCATGTAGTAAAGACTAGAAGGGGAAATTCTTATAAACGACAATAGGATGGAGATATCTCATTGGCTGTCTGGGTAAGTTTTCATGCTTTATTTGCATACACATAAGCTGTCAAGAGTGGCACTTCTTTCTTCACTTGTGCTCTTTTAACATGTATTCCACAACACTGGATTGCCAATGCATATCAATCATAATAATCTACCATTCTTTATTAAATCTGTTTCTTTACAAGTAATACAAAGTGCTTGCATGTTTTACCAATAGAATCTCATTAAAATAAATCAGGATATGATAAAAAAAATCACAGCAATTGTATATATCAAGTATTGGGTAGTATGAACAATCTGCACACTGAACTTCAAGGATATATAATACTGAAGGAATTTGACACTTCCTAACAGCATTCCCTAAAAGAAGTAAGGTAGCAAGGGAGCCAAGAAATGTTTCAGAATTCTAACTCAAAGAACATAGAGCAGAGCATAGACAAATATAACTGAAGAACTGAACATTTATAGGAAGAAAATAGGCACAGACGAAACAACAGAAAACTGGGGAGACTTAATCAGAGAAAACAGAGAAGAAAGGGAAAGCAGTATCAGATGTGACCTGATTGGAGATGCAAATAAGTAACAAAATTGAAGTACTTTGTTGTCTAAGTAAATATGTTTTTTCTTCATTCTAAGAGCAGTTATGTAGCAAAGAAAAGGTGTAAAGCACAAAAAAGTTTCAAAACTAATATGATCAGTTTGTGCTTCAATTTAATTATACATGTTACTCATGTCACAGTTTGGATGCCACCACTTCCTAAGAAACTTCTAAAGTACTTGTTACAAATGCACACAAAACATGGTTATTTGGTCCCAATATTTACATTAAAAGCACAGTCTAATTAATCTTTCATAATATTTGTTAATCAGTATTATAATTGTTTACCTTTTAAAATTTCGTCTAGACAATCGTTTCTTTGAAAATATAAATTATGTCTTTCCCATAGCATGGCTCATAGTAGGAACTCAATATATTCCTGTCAAATAAACGTTTAAGAGTAAAGTATGATATTCATTGTAGTCATATATTCTGTCATTATTGTCCCCTGTTAGTTTTTCCTATCAGTTATTGTGTCCTGTTAGCGAGCTCCTGTATTGCAGCACGTGTTCTAATATCTGATGTCACATATCTCTCTAGTAATCTATGGCAGCAATTTTCTGCAACTTTATCCAACTCTGAGCATTTCATTTGTAAGTGAAAATTAAAAAAGAAAAAATTAGTGGAAATGTAATTTTGAAATCTCTATAGTATGATTCAAAACAGAAACTTATTTAACAATATATCTTCAAATTATACTCTCTATAATATGCCTTAATTATAATCTAGTCAACAAATGTTACTGTTTTCCAGTTTTGTAATGTATTGTATAAATATTTTGCTTTCTCACTAAAGTTAAAAGATCGAGTAAATGATTGGAAAGTGAGGTCAAAGATTTCCTTATAGATGAAAAAATTAGTCAAGCTAAAAAGATAAATGTTGTGCTGTGTTTATACTTTACTTTCACTAATTTGTTTTTTGAAATGGGTCATATGTTTCTTTCAGCTATTTGTAAAATAACTGCAATTATAATTGACTATGTCCTATAGCTACCATTAAATTAGGTAAATTAAGAAATAATTTTCACTATTGTTTCTTTGGAGTGATTTACCCACTCATCTTTCATTTTAACTAGTACATTTAATTTTTTTAAAAAAGCAATATTATCTGATTTAAGATAACAAGTATAACAATTTTAGTTTGTTTTATTTTCATGTTTATTCTTGTCCAGTGTACTCCATAAACAAAATCTAATTGTGATTTTCCTATAGTTTAATAAAGTATGCTTTATTTTCACTATTGGATGACAATGATTAAGTGATATATTTCAAAATAATGCAGACTTGAAAGACGAGTAGATTAAAAGTAAAATCAATAAGCAAATAAATGACACTTCATCTCAGTTCCTGGTCAAAGTCAGACAGCTTATTCTCATTTCAAGTATGTAGACTAGTTTGTCCTAGCTCTACCCCACTTTATGTTTAGCTTTCCTTCCCGACTGTCTGCTTACTATACAACAAATTCCACTATAAACAAGGCTTAAATATTACTGTCAATGAAACATACATTGGTCTACTACCAGCTACTGAGAGAACAGCCTTGTATATGTTTCTCCGTGAGCTTTTGCAGTGCATAAGGTCTAAACCTTATGATAAGAAAATTTATTTTATGTCAATATCTACATCAATGAGTCACATATTTTATAATTTATGTTGCTCCAATGTCTGATAAAATACTAACTGATACATGGCTAAGGTATATGACATAATTTTTCATTCAATACATATGTATATTTAAATATAAGATACAAATACATAGTAGCAACACAACAAATATGTTCCTGAGAATTTTAATCAATCATCATATTTGAGCATTATCAGTGGAACAGTACTGTATGTAGATGTAATTTACAAAATGAGATCATAAGCATATTTTGCATAATATTTGCCAAATAAATTTCAGATTAGAAGTGTTCCTCTAAGTTAAACACATAAGAACAGTCAGTTAATTTAATGAAGTTAATTAAATTTACAGTAGTAAAACGGGCTTTAATTGAGTAATGAATTGAGCAATAAAATATATGACCATATCTTATAAAAACATTGTAATTGCAGAATCATTTATGGATTAGAAATGGTGAGCATTTCAAAATTTGGATGGTTTATTATCCAGAACCTAGTTCTGGCACCCACACAAACATGCAAAAAACACCTTTAGATTGTTAAAGATATGAAAAATTCCCGATAGTATAAAATATATTGAAGTATATGTTTATTATTGGTACTTCTGTGGGCAAAGTTGCTTGTAAAACAACGAAAACAAATAAATAGTGAAATGAATATTAAATGACTGGTGATGTAGAACACATTAAATTTAAAAAGAAAAACTGCTACACCAAAAATGCCACGATTAACAAAGTTTAAGTATTACTGTTAACAAAATGAAAAAGTCAAAATGTATAAGACAAATATTACAATACTGAATAAGAACTTTCAGATAAGCATTAAGAAGGTTAAAGAAAAAACAAATCCTCTTCTTAAAAATAACCCTTGTAATGAAGAAAAATAAATGTTTATGTTGATTAACATTTAAGACTAGTATAATGTTAACACTATAAATTCTTAAGGACAGGAAAAGCAAAATATTTAAAAGTCACTATTATTTTGCTGAATATTTTAAGTTTTGAGTGGTCTTGTAGATATTCAGGTCATAGTAATGATTTTTGAATACCAAGCCCTCAGCTTATTTTTTATGTTAGTAGGGCATTAATTACTGAATATGTCCTCCATCTGTCTCCATCTAAATTATACACCTTAGCCTTCATCAAGCCTAGCCCCAAGTAATATCAATTGATTTTCAGGTAAAGTGTTTTCTGGCTTTAATTTGGGTAGTGTACAACATTTTTGATTTTGTCTTCACCACATGAGAATCAAAAGATACTTGGAAAAACTAAACATGGCTATCAATTTTTCATTTAATCAGTAACTTTTTAGGTTACTATGAAGTCAGCCTACAAGGGCATTCCTTCCCAGAGACCTTAGATAGTAAAGATATGTCCTTGGACTATAGCATTTCCATAAATTTGCCTATGACACTTCATTTAAGATAGTAGAAAACACAGCTTTGCCTCCCCTATGTTTACCTCTTTCTTCCTTTTTAACCTAATCCTTTCCAATTTGAATCTCAACAAATCTTTACTAGCAAAGCATACAACCAACCACACCCTAGTTCAAACTAAATAGTTTGTATTTGAACTCTCTATTTGAACACTAATCTACAATTTTCAAAGAAAAATAATAGAATGTTTCAAATATATATATACTTAACTCTCATAAATGCTGCCAAGACTTTGAAGAAGTAAAGAGAGACGTACCAATTTTGCTAATGTGAGAAAAGTTTTTAACCTTAGAAAGAACAATTTTATTGTAGATACAGAGGCAGAAATTATATCAGACTGGTTGAAGTATAAGGAGTAAGTGAAGAAAGAAAAAAAAACTGATAAAATTTACAGAAATATCTTATGAAATTAAGGTGAGATTTCTCTTTCTTTCCCCCTCTGCTCTCTCCCTCTTTCCCCATTTATTATAATGACAGTAAAAATCTATAAAATCTTCTTATTCTAGTAGAAAGTATCTAATAGGAAAGCTAAAGTTAATAATATAGAACAGAAAGACAGTATCACAAGGGAAAATATATTTGAGCAGATGAAAAGTGTTGGAATTGAAAGCAAATATTCAAAAAATGCCCTGTTATGGGAAGGCAGTGTCATAAACTTGTATGATTTTATATTGCCTTGGCATCCATTTTGAATATAATTTAACTTTCTCATACTAGAAGCAGGGCTCAGTCACTTTTGACAGTTTTCAGTTCTATACTACATACAAAGAGCTCAAGAAAATGGCCAGAGATAAGGACTTAGAAGCATCTCTCACCAAGTAGACTCAGCTTCTCCCTTTCCTGTGCTTCCCTTTAAGGGATCGTTCACCCATTTACCCATGAACTTGAAGTGACACACCCTTTTTTTAAAAAATATACTGCTAGTTGCCATCTTCCCTCTCACTGTCTGACTCTTCATTTCTGCCTTGCATGACTTAATAATAGAGAACTCTCCTCTCAACTCATTGCAGCTTCCTTGCCTAGGATCTGGAAGTTAAACAAATATATTTGAAGATAAATTATTTGAACTTGTTTTCTATTGTGATAGTATATTAAATTTGTATCTTCTGTATCTTCTATGAAAATACTAGCGATTGCTCCAGGCCAGGTTTTCCCCAGGAGGCTGGGGAAAACACAAGGTCAGGCTCTTAGCTCCAGAGAAGTGGCTAGGCAAGCATAAACTGGACACGAGGGAGGCATAGGTGTCTGCCAGGATAAGTAAGCTTTTCCTGTGAGATATCTCCTGGTCATAGGAAACTAGGCATTAAGACAGCCACTAGGTAAAAGAAATATCCCATGATATGTACACTGTAAAAAGTCACATTCAGCTCCCCTTTATTTTCCATTAGGGCTTGATACTCTGGTACTAGAATGCTAATTTAGGTGGGAATCTCCAAACAGGCAGATACTCATACTTTAAGAAAAGTGAAGAAACAAATGTATGCAGAAGGTGATATACCTAGTGGTAGAAATAATGGGGGTTTAGGACTTGATAGCTTCTATTTTCTTAATAGATTAATATCTATTAATATTAATATTAGTATCTGAAGAATGATCAAGAAAAAATATTTCTGAGAAAAAAGAGCTAAATATGAGAATTTTGTGGCAATAATAATTCATATTTAAGTTTATCATAAAATGTAAGTAAAACCAATCCTTTATCATTTTACTTTACTCAATAGTGTTCAAATTGTATTAATTTGAAATTAATTGTATGAAAAATAAAGGTCAGTAGTTGAATTTATGCAGGTGAATAGAAAAAAGTGAATAATAAGGTTTAAAGAATTATATTTTCCAGGTAATGACTAAAATAGATAATGTAATTTAAGAAGGGCAAATAATTAATTGTAAAGAGTTGTGACTGATGCTAATTATTAGGTAAATTATGAAAAATATTTGTACCTCTGTGTTTGTGTGTGTGTGTGTGTGTATATATACTTTACGTTGAACTATGTTATAAAAATTACTGACATAAAAACATAATAGGGAAAAAAATAATAAAACATGAACCTCTATGCTATATCTAACCTTGAAAGTAAACCCTAAAAGAATTATCTTTTCAATTCTCATGTATACACCATCAAACTTCATCACTTTTTTGGCAAATATATGAACGAAGCATGTGTTAGTTCAAATGTTCCCAAAAACCTTTGTGCTTCCTACCTTAGTAAATCTTTACTTTTCATCATAATTATCAAGAAATTCTACAACAATAAGAAGTAAGAAAAACTACACATTGTTTAAGGAATACAAAGTGAGGCACCCAGATGCCATGCCTCCAGGGCTGAGAAACTCATTTGCCCAGAGAGTACTGGCAGTATTGACTACTGTTATCTGAGTTCCTTCCTGGGAAATTTGCTGGATTGAAGAGGCCATTTCACCTAAGTTTATGTCTCTGTGTAAAAGACTTCAAGGATTTGTTTATGGGCATGCAAATAACCTGGCTCTTCATCCCAATTACTGGCATGCCTAAAAGGCTAACCCATCTCCATATTTTCTCATCCGATGAACTGAGAACTTTTAGGCAACTGCATTGTAGTCCAAGTTCTGCTCTGCTTGACTTTACTTACAATACTTCTTGAAAGTTTTAGGTATTTAACTTTTACAGTTATTTAAATATTGATTTCCACCCTAAAGTCTGCTTCAAGAGAAACCAGACATGTGATTGCTAGTCCAAAGATTAATCAGAAGAGAGCAGTTAGGAAACGGACTTTTACATGTGATTTTGCAGCTTGCTCACCCAATGCCTCACTGGCAATGTAGTTCTTATCAGTTCTGATAGGTAGAACATGCAACAGTAATATGTTTGTTAAAATTTTCATTAATGGTGACCTGCAATTCTTTATCAGAGCAAGAAAATTTTATTGAGTATAAAATGTATAATGTACTTGAGAAATATCTGAGATATAATAATTACATGACACTCAAATCTTGGGAAATCTCTGCTTTACAAGAAAGAGAAACACTTAGAAGAATTAGTCATCCATTAAAAGTTAAGTTAGAAAGCCAGAAGACATCTTTGGCAACATACAGAGAGACTCCAGTCTTCTGCATCAGAAAGCAGAAATAGATAAGGAGAAGGCAAAGAAAGACATTATAGGAAAAGCAGTTATAAAGATGTTGTTTTATTCTCACTCAGGCCATCATGCATGTCTGATCAAGACCCTGTTAAAAAGATGAAAGCCTAAGATTGGAGAGGGAATACATGGATAAATGCAGATGAAAATATTAACTCAACATATTCCTTTGAAAATTTTTACACTGCAGAATCAGCCAATTGCTCCCTGATAAAGATAGTGCTAGTACCATGCCTAAGAAAAATATGGACACCTCTACCTTACAAAACAACACATATTTACCTTGGAATGTACTTGTTTTCTTTTCTTGGTCAACAGATTAAAGACTAGAGATATTTCAAAATACAATATAGCCAGGAAAGTTTGATATCGTCTATGATAAAATAGATCAAAACTTTGAAAGAGCCACAAAAGATATTCAACAAGCACCAGCAGGAGCAAAGAGTATAGCAAATCCTGAGAAATGGGGAGAATTATTTCCAGAGTTATCACATTATTAGATTAAAATAAGTTTTGAACAACAACAAAATGACAAGGCATACAAGTAGGCAAGAAAGCATGACCAATTCAATGCAAAAAATAATAAAACAACAAGTCTGTCCCTATAAAACACCTGATGGCAGATCTACTAAACAAAAATTTAAAACAACTATTTAAAGATGTTCAAATAACTAAAGTTAAGAAAATATTGTTCAACCAAAAAATAAACATTAATAAAAACTAAAGGAAAATAAAACTAAAAAGAAATTATAAAGATAAAAATGCAAATAAAATTTTTAAAAATCACTAAAGGGATTCATTGGAAGATTTGAGAATCAGAAGAAAAAAATAAGAGCATCATTGAAGATAAAACAATAGAAATAATTAATTTGATGTGCAGAAGAAGAAAATTGAAGAAAATTAAGCAAAGTTGTGGGACGTAATTCAGTGGACCAAAATACACATTCTGGAAGTCTTAGAAGAAGAAGACACAGAAACAAAAACAGGGGAAAAAATTGAATAATTAGTGACTGAAAACTTCCAAATTTGATAAAAAGCAGGAATATAAACATTCCAAAAGCATAAAGAACTCCAGGTAGGATAACTTCAAAGGAAACCACACCTAGACACATTATAAGTAAACTTTCAAAAGACAAAGAGAATTTTGAAAGCACCAAGAGAGAAGCAAATCAACACATAAAAGTGATCCTCAGTATGATTATTAACAGATTTCTGATCAGAAACTTAGGAGATCAGAAGGCAGTGGGCTAATATATTAAAAAGGTCTAAACAAATCTGTTAACCAAACATCCTATATTCAACAATACTTTATCTCAAAAGTGAGACTGAAATTAAGACATTCTGAATAAACAAAAACAGAGGAAGCATGCTACCAGTAGTCCTGTCTTTTAATAAATGTTCAAGGCAGTCATGCATGGTAAAATAAATAGCACTAAACAAGAATTTGAATCTGTGTGAATAAATAAAGATTTTAATATAGGTAAGTAAATGCACAGGCTATTATACAGGTTACTATTATTATAACAATAGTTTGTAACTCTACTTTTTGTTTTCTACATAATTTGAGAGACTAATCCACGTTTAAAACAATCTGAAAGCTAGTGTTATTGTAACTATGCTTTGTTGTAACTCCACATTTTGTCTGTTATGTAAATTAAGAAACTCATATTTTTAAAAGAATCATTAGTTTATATTTTTGGACACACAATGTATAAAGATGTAATTTTATGACATCAGCAACTAAAGGAAGTATTGGAATTAAATTTGTAAAAATTTAAATGAGTATGTTAACTTTAGTATGTTAATATAATTCCTGTTGTAACCACAAAGTAAATAGGTAAGTAATCTATACAAGAGGAAAACAAGTAGGAATTTTAATATTTCACTACAAACACACACTCACGTACACACACTAAAATGGACATATTTGCCACAGGGGCTCCTTTATCTGTAGCTTAGAAATATCTCTTGTAGAAATGGCAAGAAGATGGCTGTGAAGGTGCCTCCTTTTCCATAACAAAGGCAGAAAATCAAAATTGTTCTATTCTGGGGTGAATGGAAAAGATTTGTGCCACTCTTAACCATCTAAAGGATACAGGGATGGTGAGGCCCTATTATATCATACTTAATTCACCAGTCTGTTTCATATGAAAAACCTGATAGATCATGGGGTATGACAGTAGATTATCACAAATACAATTCATTTGTCCCCAAATTGCAGCTACTGCACCAGATGTGCTCTCTTTACTAAAGCATATAACTATGGCCTCAGGTATTTATAATGCATTTATTACTCTGAAAAATTCATTATTAACGATCCCTATCATCAAAATAAAAACAGTACACAATGGACACCTTTGAACAATGATGAATATTTGTATCTCATTTCAGTTCTACATTAATTTGCCACTGGCATCTGTTACAGTATATTATAAAATAAAATATCACTTGGAAACTCTGTGGAACATCAGTTTTTTTGTATTATATCTCTGTTATCATTTTAATCATATCAGATCATTTTAAAAATGACTGTAATTTAGAGGTCCTGATAACACAAATACTGTGCACAATTAGAAAATAGTTCCTAACAAGTTTCAAGAATCTACCACATCCTGAGAGTGTTAGTAGTCCCAGTAATCTGAGGTTACATTGATATGCCCAAAAGTGTAAAAGACAAATAGTTGTACCTCATCCTTTCCACCACTTAGAAATAATCACAGTGCTTCTCAGGCTTCTTTGGGTTCTGGAGGCAGCCAATTTCACATTCAGGGATACAAATTTGACCCATGTAACCAATGAACAAAATGACTAGTGGGGCCAATATAAGCTGTAAGGTGGCTTGGAACCTCATTTCATTTCTCCTGCAGTTGTGCTGGCTTCTGTCTCTCTGCTCAGACCTATCATGACATAGGTGTTCCTTAGAACATATGGAGAAAAATGTAGGCTTCTTTAATAAGTGGACCCACTGAAATATGCGTACAAGCCCTGCCTCTCACGAAAGACTGCAGCTGCATTACCACTTCCTTAGACATAGCTCTGAAAGATAGCACTGAAGGAAGAACAACCCCCTCACTCCTTCCCTCAGTAGGGAAGAACTATGTATCATGCATCTCATCACCCACAAGTTGAAAAAAAGGCACATAGTATATGCAATCCAAAGTATATAGAATTAATAAAAAAATCGTCAGGCATTTTCCAGACTCAGAGCAATTTTTGGAGGTTATCCTTGTGTAAAATAAAATATCTGCAGTTTTGATGTGTTAAGATTGAAAAAGAATGAAATAGGATGAAACAAAATCAAATATCTAGACTTTCAGAATTCATAGTTTTACATATAAAAGCCTTGTCATCTAAACTTAGTCTTTTATTCCCATGTCTTTAAAAGCCACTCACACATAGGTGTCTAGGATCAATTTGAACATATGGAAATAAGATATTTTCCTCCCTTAAATTTGTATCAATGACTGGATTGTTCATTTTTTTTACTCCCAAAGACATTACTATTTTCTAGACCACAAAAATTAAAACCTTCAAAGTATATCTTATTTGTTGTCTGTCTTATTTTATATTTAGTGTATATGCTCTTTTCTGATATGAACGGTCCCTTAACCTTGCTGATCATCAGGAAATCATTCTTTTCAATGCTTGCATTTTATGTAGGGCAGTAGCATCTCAGGTGCATGTTTTTTATGACTGAAAATGGTCACACCTTTTATTCTGCTAGGAATTTTATACAGATATTTGTATTAATCAACTTAGTATTTGGACTAGTTTGTGATTTAGTGTTAAGTCTATACCTATTTTTAGTGCTCCTTGGCCTTCACATCCTGCAGAAATAGCTTGTGTTTAGGGTGAAAGGTGGTTTGCCAGAGCAGGATTTAAACTGTATATTGATTAAATATATTTATTTTTATTTTTGTATTGTCTCATAGTAGGTACCTTTGCAAGTTCTTGTTGCTGTCCTGTTCTTCTCCTAGCACTGCATTGCAGCATAGTAGCCCATGGTGGTGTGTATGTGCCACATTTTTTTATACAGTCTATTATTGATGGGCATATGGTTGGTTCCAAGTCTTTGCTATTGTAAAACTAACTTTTTAAGATTATGTCTATATAACAATAAAGCATGAATTGGTTTGAACAGTTTTATCAACCAATTAGACAACTCAGGCTTTGTTTGGAATTTGCAAAGAACAAAAAGGGTCAGCAATAAAACTGTTTACAGCACAGGTGTTGAAAATAGCTACACTTTTCAACCAGTTGTGTTACAATCATCTAGACATAGCATAAGTGAGCTGAATTGAAGATAACAGCCTTTTTATTGCAAGACCATTGTAACACACAATTATTAAAATTGATTAATACTTGGGCCAATGCAATTTCATTATCTCTGATCGATTTCAAGCATTACATTTTAATGGCCTTCACTCTTGTCATTTTAGTTAGAACTGCATGAACGCTAGTGGAACAACACACAGTCCTTTTTCATGAGATTAAGTTCTTGGCTTTAATAACAGGTCCCAAAGGAGTAAATTGCTAAATACAGAAGATCAGATGCCTCTACAAACACTAGTTAGAAATCCGTATCTTTTAGAGGATGTGTTTTAATAGATTTCTATGTTTTTAATGCCAGAAAAAATAGCACATGAAATGGGGGTTTTAATTACTGTATACTCCATAGCATTGGGCTTTGCTGAAAGTAGGAACTCAGAGCATGGTTGTTAAATTGCTACATGGAAAAGATGGAAAACAAGTATTATCTGATCTAAAAATCATCTTTTTCCCAGTTTTAGGAAATTACAATCAGGAAAAAGTAGGGTCCTTACTTCTTCATCCACTGCTAAAGCAACAAATACTACTGATGCTACCTCTAAAATAACATCAAAATCCATTCCCTTGCTTCAATTTCCACGGGCTTTGCAGTGGTTCAACCTTCAACAGCAGTGCAAGCAATAATTAGAACCATTACAACAGTGGCCTTACCCCCTCGCCCTGGTTTAAATTTTTCTTCATATAATTCGTCCTCAATGCTCATTAAGTGACTCCTCAACCTTCAGGTTAAAGAAAACCAAACAAACCAAAAACATCCTAAGGCTTTTAATAATCTGACTTTGACTTACAACTATTTCTCTCTCTTCCTCTTCTCCTTTCCTTACCTCCTCTTCTCACCCCCTCTCTCTCTCTGTCTCTCTCTGCCTCTCTTCTCACCTCCCTTGTCTTTCTCAAATAGCCTCTACATCCTATCATCCTGCCACGTAGACACCTTATTCAAACTTCATAATTTCATTGAATATTATTATTTATTATTTCTCCTTTCCTACTTCCTAAGAGTTTCTGAGCTTTTTGGAATGAGTGAATCTAATTTAGGTATTTTAAAATATCCTCTGCCTCAATGTTTATTGAACTGTAAGCATATAATCAATAATGTCCATTGAAAAAAAAATAAACATAATTTAAGAATTGTGATTTATCCTGTAAATGAAACAAAATTAATATATTTTTGTTCTAATAGGCTATGACTTAATTTTTTGCTACCTAATGACCAGTTCATCTTAGCCAAAGAGGAAAACATTGGACCATATTAAGAACATACTTTACAAAACAGATATCTGAGTACCTGAGCTATAATTTTGAGTCTAAGAAGCCCAGGAAAGAATCAATATCATCAAAGCAGTAATCTTAGGAGATAAATGGGCAGCTGGTGTCATTCTCCATTCATCATGATATTGTTACAGCAGAGATTGTGCAGAACTATAATCTATCCTGACAGTGCTTACTGATCCAGAACTCTACTGCAGATTTTTATAACTTGCATTTTTAAAAATGCATTAGAAACTTTGATTTAGACATTATGGAGTATTGAATAAAAGAGACAACCGAGTAAGTTATTGTTCTTTTGTGTGTGGCACCACTGTACCATGTGCTGACTGGTCTATTCACAATTTAATGGTTTGTTTACCACCTCCTGCCTGCTGTTCTCATTAAAGTATATCATTTGGTGATTATAAAGTGATAATTTATTGTTTTTCCCAAGGCTAGTTTTATTTTATTTATTTTCATGCTTTATTCAATTATTTTTTTAATGATCCAAAGCCCCACTGGCATACTCATTACTGATACACAACAATCAGGCAACTCATTTTAGTTCTGATCTGTCTACAGCTACTATCGGGACTTAGATGGACATTTTGAGCCATTCGGAATGATGAAATTCTTAAATCTTACTTCAAAGAAGCAAAACAAGCAAATATCCTATAAAGCAGAAATACCATTCATTACTTCCTCCTCATCTAATGACCTTGAGAGTTTCACAACCCATGTGCCAATCAAATACTTTCTAAGTGGATTCTTAACCCATCAAAATATAAAATAAATTTACATTTGTTGCTTAAATAGCATTCACTTTTACTCAAACATTATACTTGTAAATTGGAAAGTATTATTTGGATATACTTGTTATCTGTTATTTGCAAATGTTCAGAGTTTTACATGTGACTTGTAAAAGTGTTTTATTACTGTTTTTTATTTTAAAAAATAAAGTCAAGTTTATATATATGCTAATTGTCATGAGCCTCAGAGAGATTTTGGTGCCAACGTGTCATGAAACTGTACCTAACCTTTGTGACATCAATAATGAAGCCTGATTGAAAAAAAAAATCACAAGCGTAACAAATCAATGCCCACACTAAATAAATAAGTTTTTGTTTGTCTGTTTGCTAGGCCTATAACAGACAAGGCAAGCTCAGCTCTCAGAAGCAAAAATTCTATATCTAGGGGTCAGAGGTAATTTTAAGAACTATGAAGAAATATGTATTTATTTCTGAAAACGTAAGTCTAATGTGTAAAAAATATGATGGTAGGTTAAGTAGGTTGATAGAGTATTTTATTATTTAGTCTATGACGTTTTAACATCTTTACTTTTTATTTAAAACCAAGTTTATAAGTGCTTCAGTTTCAGCTATTCATTTTAGTTTACCATACATATTTAGGAAGGGACCCAGATTAATTAAACCAGTAAAGTAATTTGTAAAGAGAAAGCAAAACTATACAATTTTCTTTTGTGATTTGTATTGGCAGAAATAAATTACTATGGCCAATATGTCACCTTAGAAATTTTTTTCCTTGCTTATATACTATAATGGGTCTAAGCCTCTCATCCCATAAACAACCACTATGTAATAAATAACATCTCAATTTTTTTTTTATATTGTAGGCATAATTTTCACTCTAAGATTTTCTAAGTCCCAGTGTATTAGTGTGACTTTGAACCATGGCTAAAAGGTTTAGGTTTTGGAGCATATCCTAGAATATCCATTTCATTTTCACAGTCTCACTCACTGTTTTTAATTGCCACCTGGTGATTAGTAATGGCTCATCAGAGTATCATAAGGAATAGCTAGTTAGTTGTGCAATGCTCTACATAACTCTAAGAAAAGTAAAACACTTTTATGTTTCGTGTATATTTAGAACATAATTATGTATTTAGGACAATAAAAGATATATTTGATTTACTTTAACCTAATAACACGTTTCCCATATCCTAAAGCAGGTACCTTATAGCAAAAATCCTAATTCCAACTATTAGTATTCCCTATCTCTCCCAGATGGTCCCAGATTTTTTTCTCAGGTTGGGTTTAATTTATTGGAGTTATTTTTGCTATAGTGCTAAATCCAAGTGTTAACAATCAATACTGGTACATCCATGTGATTTAATAGTCCTCCAATGAGAATCCTTCTCTTTCCTCAGAGGGCATTTTGCCTATATCTGTATTAGTGCAATTATGACTGTCAGCTTCCACTATGGGGAAATATTTTCCTCTCTATCCTTCACTAAGGCTTTCAGCTCTTTGAAACCAGAGACTGTACTATATTCCTCTGAGACCTCCACTTCTACTTCCTAACAAATGGTACTTGGGTGAAGCAGGTATTAAATAGATTTAAGTAAACTACTAAGACCAGGCAAATTTGAGACAAAACAATACTTGATCCTATGTGAGACTCTCTTTCACTTTTTTGCACATCCCGTGAGCAGAGGTACAAACTACCTTTCTTCAGGACTGTCTTTCCAAGAATGTGTATGTACCAAACAGCCTTGAAAAACAGACAGGGTTTTCTCCAGAGAAAAGGTTGGTCTTGTTCACCATTTTGAAAAGATGAATATAGTATCTCCCTCAAGAGCAATAGGCAGGCATGCTTATTGTCCAGCATAAAAAATTTGGGATCCTTAGGCATAAGCTTCCTCTCCTGTAATATAACCACTGCATTCTCAGGGTCCAACTGGCCTCTTTTCATCACTTGTGGGAAATGGTGCTCAAAACACTATTGCAAACATGATACTTACGCTGCTTGCTCTGCTGTGATAAACTCTCTCTCATCTTTCACCCAGGGGTCTCATGTCTTCTGCAACTATCCAAGAAACTATGGCAAGCTAACTTGTTAGCGGGGTAGCTTGGTAAAATATGAGACCTTTCAAAGACACTGAAAGAATCTTGGTAAGAAAAACTGACATAGATTCTGTTATTCTAAAACCCAAGAATTTTAGTTTTAATCAAAATTGGGCAGGATACTTTGATTAAAATCTAAAAGCAATTTTGTGTACTGTGCTTCTCATTTTGGCATCTGTCTTCAATTCTACACCTCAGCACAGATGCTGTATCAGCACATATCTCACTGACCAAAAATTGGATGAATAGTCATTAAGTGGTTAGTATGAAAGGGATACCTGTAACCAGCTCTGCAATGTTCTTTTTGTCTTCTGTCTCTAATCTATCATTTAGAGAGTTACCCTGTCTGATCTTATAATTTTCCTACTCAGAATCCTTTGCTGATTTCTCATTGTATTCAGAAACAAGTTCTAACCATCAACTTTTCTCCAAACCTTCTGTGAAATTATTCTCATCTACTTATGAAACCTGATATTTTACAAACTAATCTCCTGTCAAAAAATGCACACTCACAACAACTCAAATTTATTTTTCTGTGCTTTCTTACCTCCATGCCTTTGTTCAACCTTTCTGGAAGTCATGTTTCATATCTATATGTTAATTTATCTAAAGCCTTTATGGCCTTCAATGCTCATCTTTTCTGGAAAGCCCTAACAGACTCTACCCCACCAGAATTTATATTCTTCTCTCCTACAATCTTTGCACTGACATCATTATGCCTATATTACAATTATTTAGACATTTATGTAACTCTCTTGTAAGAGTGTATGTTCCTAAAGGATCTATTCATCTTTGCATTAACTAAATTTTACATTTAACAAAAAGCCACGTACAGAGTAGGCATTCAATATGTCTTAATTAAAACAAATGATTAATGATTCTATAACTGGAAATTGCCATCTCTATGTAGCTTCTGGATGTTTATGCGCCTTTATAGTACGAATCAAGAAGAACAGGCTTCTGCTTCATATCTGCCTAATGCCAGATAGAAACTATCTAGCTAATGTCATGATAGAGGATGATAACTCAGTAGGCTGGCTAAATTACACCTACATATGTGTTGGGACCTAAAGTATTTTGACTCATTTATTAAGCTGAATAAAAATTTACTTTACAAATATGATTACGTGCTTGGTTAAAAAAGTATTATCTTAGTTGTCATCAAAATTTTTAGAGAGAGAACTTTATTCAAGAAAATACTTAGAATATGGAATATGAGACCCTAATAGTATGACTTGGAAGAGACAGGAAAAAATATATTAACAAGAATTTTGGAAAAACAATGTAAAGTTGAGAGGAATGGGGAGAGACAGAAAAGAGACATGGGCTGGGCAACATTCCAAGAAGTCAACCTACTAAGGATGGTGGTCAATGATGAATTACCAATGGAGAATGGCTGATGACATTTTATTAACAAAAATAATGTAATAATAAATAGCAGGTAATATTCTTTACTATGTGTCAGG
The DNA here is from genome assembly GCA_963573385.1 of Cacajao melanocephalus. Lineage (NCBI taxonomy): Eukaryota > Metazoa > Chordata > Mammalia > Primates > Pitheciidae > Cacajao > Cacajao melanocephalus. Next base: position 3,160 of record CAUYLG010060115.1, on the reverse strand, counting down.
TTCTCATCTAAATCTTGTTTATGCATTTATGCATTTATTTGAAGGTAGGATCATTATTAACTGCATTTTAAAAATGAGGAAGCTGTGCCACTGTAAATTTAAGAACGTTGCTCAAGGTCATCCACTACAACAGCTGGATGTAATGGAGTTGGGATTTGATCCCACACAGATCAATTTCAAGTCTATTTCTAAATTGGTTGTATTTCTGTGATATAAATTCCCTTGATTTCAAATCTTCACAAGAACATGAAATGGCCATACAGAACTATAGTACTGGCACTACAGGGAATAAGAATATATGTGGAATGACCCTAATTTTCCCTTTCCTGACTGTCTGACTAGAGAAGGCAGCAGCATTGGATTATAAGAAAACCAAGTTTTAATGTTCCAAGGAGTTACCTGTGCTAACGTCATGTGTAGACCACCACCGAAGTATGAGCCATTGCTTTAGGGTACAAGGGTACAACTAACTCAGGAGCAAATGAAAGTCACTTATTTTATTTTATTTTATTTTCCTAAAAAATCCTGTTAGTAGCTATCTGAAAAAGATCATAAGCTGTTATCTAGGTTACAGTTATAACATCTGAGTTGGTATTTCACCATTAGTTCTAGGGGTATATTCCTATTTCCCAGAACACTGGACAATTTCAGAAACACTAAATATAAATACTCCTATGACAGAGTTATATTAATACACAAAAAGTTCTGTGTGACCTCTGTTAAACACTTAGTGTACAGCTTAAGTACAGATTCTGGAAAGTCCTGGGCAACTTTCCAAGGTCAAGGGAGATCTAGAAGTGTGAATTTCTGCTAAGTTTTGTTGCTTCTTTGGATTCTAATCCACATTATTACTTCATTTCCAAGACACAGACTTAGGTTGGATAAATATTCTGTAGAGCAAAGTATCACCTTCTTCCCAGCACCTGGACATAGCTCCACACAGGATATGGGAAGGGGCTGCTCAGATTTGAACAGCTGAATGACCTTTCCTCGACCACACTGTTGTTGACTCTTTCTTCTAGACCCTAGAGTAATGTTGCATTCCTAGATTACTTTCTAACCCATGTGCACTTACTCCAGAAACCTTCTGGAACCATCAGTCAGAAAAAATAAAAACAACTTTAATTCATTTTGTTTCTCTTGTCATCTTGTTTCTTTTACTTCAAATTGTTGCCTAGATTTACTAAATGTTTTTGGTCGTCCTGTGTTATTTTCACATCTTTTTTTCCTCAAACCAATCAGCAAATTATTTTCTAAGTGACATTTTCCACAAGCCTCAAATTTCACTTTTTGCCTATAGGTTATTGTAGTAATATCAATAGTTTGTTACTTAGTTTGCTCTGATTCCCAAATAGAAAAATAATTGTATTTTTGAAGTGAAAATTGCTATTAGCACTCACTATGTTTTTTGCTTTCATGATTATCATAGAAGAACTACTCTCTCAGTTCTGAGAACACACTGAGTGTTGTCAAATCCTCTGGTCCCAACTTCTCTCTTTGACCATAAGTTGTCAAAGGGGCAACTGAAAAGGCTACAGCAGAATGCCTTCCAAAACCCTGTCCCTGTACACATGAAGGGCTGAAATTGCAGTATAAATTGATGTTAGGAAAATTGATGTTACAATCTTTGATTTCCACGTCTGTAAATGAATTTTCTGTACTAATATTGCCTGCAGTTTAAAAAAGGTTACATATACCACCAGTTGTTAGATTGTAATTGTATATAACTAGCAAAGTTCAACTCATTTAAAAGACTTCAAGTGATTAAAACAAAATGAAGGGCTCAAGAATCCAGGAGTAACATTTCATCCTTAACGTGGTTCTTTTATACTAGGACTGAAGAATCAGAAATATATTTCTCTTATTACTCATGTGAGTTCTGTATGTAATGTGAAATTTATGGAGAATACCCCTCAAAACACAATAACTGGAAGTGATGAGGCAATCCTTAGAAGTGAGGCTATTTTGAGAAGAAAACCAGAACTTTAAATAAATTACTTTACTTTTAATACTTTTAAAGAGAGAGGTAAGAATGAAGCAGTGATGCTGGCTTAGAAGAGTAAAATTCCACGTGGAATGTTACAAATGAATACAAATTAAGCAAGAGGGGAGAACGCGTTACCATCTGCCCCCTCCTCTGCCCTTTCTGTTGAACTTGGTCTTTACAAGTGGGTTTGTTTTGTTATTATTTGTTTATAAATGTGAAGGCCAAAACCAAATAAATTAGTAGAGAAAGAGTACTATGGCACTCTGCAAAGCTAAGGTGGGGCAGGCTCCGCCCACCAGTTAGTTGCTGGGTAATCCTAGGATACCTGAAGAGAAAAAGGGAGGCTAATCCACCCTCAGAGAGCACAGTAAGTGTTCATTCGAAGTTGAACTGACCACTTCATCCCAAATAATCACCTAAATACCTTTGCAAACTGTATTCCTTCCTTACCTCTTTCTTTCCTTCCTTCCCTTCCTTTTTTCTTTCTTCATTCCCATTACAATGTGTAATTCTGTGTCATTATATTTTGCTTATATAAACAACTGTGTTCCTATGTCTAGGATTGGCCAATGGGAACATAAATAACACAAATGCAGGTATCTTGTATGTCTTATTCACTGCTTTGTCTCTCGTACCAAGCTCAGTCCCCATCGCTCAGTAGGCCCTCAGCAAATAATTGCTAACATGAGTAAATGCACTGGCATTAAAAGGGACCTTTAATACATCTTGTGATGATAGGCTATCAGGTGTTATCTTTAAATTGGAATATAAATTTGATTAAGAACAGCATAAATTATTAAATTAGAAAGCTGAGGTATCTACTTTCCCCTAGAACAGTTTATAGCTTTGGCTTTGCTTCCAACTCCCTTGTACTGCTCTACATAGACAATTCACTTACGTTTGTATGCCATTTTAATTTGATTGGAATATAATTTAAAAATTAAACCATCAAAAATATATCTTATTGGAATTTGTTCTCTACTTAAAATAAGAAAGTGGGGAGAGAGATCCCAGATGGCAAATTAGCAACAACTCAGGATTGTAGCTCCCAGTGAAAGTGCAGAGAGCAAGTGGACGCCGCAATTTCAGACGAATTTCTGTTGCCCACAAACTTGGTGCTACCCAGCGGAGGAGCCACACGGGTCGCCAGCATGACTCCTTAGGCCGGCGCGG